>CM042415.1:38721748-38939248 GCA_023634145.1 Thymallus thymallus | reverse complement strand
CACGCACTCACACAACCACGCACACACACAGCCACACACACACACAGCCACGCACACACACAGCCACATACACACAGCCACATACACACACAGCCACATACACACACAGCCACATACACACACAGCCACATACACACACAGCCACATACACACACAGCCACATACACACACAGCCACGCACACACACACACACAGCCACGCACACACACAGCCACGCACACACACAGCCACGCACACACACAGCCACGCACACTCACACACACGCACACTCACACACACGCACACAGCCACGCACACACACAGCCACGAACACACACACACAGCCACGCACGCACACACACACAGCCACGCATGCAAACACACACACACACACACAGCCAATCACAATAGCACAGCCACGCACACACACACACAGCCACACACACTCACACAACCACGCACACTCACACACAGCCACACACACTCACACAACCACGCACACTCACAGCCACGCACACACACACACAACCACACACACACACACACACACACACACACAGCCACACACACGCACGCACACACACACAGCCACACACACAGCCACGCACTCACACACAGCCACGCACACACACAGCCACGCACACACACAGCCACGCAAACACAGAGCCACGCACACACACAGAGCCACGCACACACACACAGCCACGCACACACACACAGCCACTCAGCCACGCACACAGCCACGCACACACACACAGCCACGCACACACACACAGCCACTCAGCCACACACACACACAGCCACGCACACACACACAGCCACGCACACACACACAGCCACACACACTCACTCACACACACACACAGCCACGCACACACACACACAGCCACGCACACACACACAGCCACGCACACACACACAGCCACGGACACACACACAGCCACGGACACACTCACACACTCACACACTCACACACTCACAGCCACGCACACACACACTCACACACTCACACACACAGCCACGCACACACACGCACACACACACACACAGCCACGCACACTCACACACAGCCACGCACACACACACACAGCCACGCACACACACACAGCCACGCACACACACACAGCCACACACACTCACTCACACACACACACAGCCACGCACACACACACACAACCACGCACACACACACAGCCACGCACACACACACAGCCACGGACACACACACAGCCACGGACACACTCACACACTCACACACTCACAGCCACGCACACACACACTCACACACTCACACACACAGCCACGCACACACACGCACACACACACACACAGCCACGCACACTCATACACAGCCACGCACACTCACACACAGCCACGCACACTCACACACAGCCACAAACACACACAGCCACACACACAGCCACGCACACTCACACACACACAGCCACGCACACTCACACACACACAGCCACGCACACAAACACACAAACACAGCCACGCACGCACACACAGCCACACACACACACACACACAGCCACGCACACACACACACACACAAATACACACACAGCCACGCATACACACAAAGCCACGCACATACACACACAGCCACTCACACACACACAGCCACGCACGCACACACACATACACAGCCACGCACACACACACACAGTCACGCACACACACACACACAGTCACGCACACACACAAAGCCACACACACACACACAGTCACGCACACACACACACACACACAGCCACGTACACACACAGCCACATACACACAACCACACACACTCACACATCTACGCACACTCACACAGCCACACACACTCACACACTCACACAGCCACGCACACACACACACACACACAGCCACGCACACACACAGCCACATACACACACAGCCACATACACACACAGCCACATACACACACAGCCACACACACACACACACACACACAGACACAGACACACAGACACACAGACACACACACACACAGACACACAGACACACACACACACAGACACAGACACACAGACACACACAGACACAGACACACAGCTACACACACACACAGACACACAGCCACACACATACACAGACACACACAGACACACACACACACACACAGCCACACACACAGCCACGCACACACACAGCCACACACACACACACACACACACACACACACACACACAGCCACGCAGACAAACACATCCACGCACACACACACAGCCGCACAAACACACACAGCCACGCACACTCACACACAGCCACACACACACAGCCACGCACACTCACACACAGCCACACACACACACACAGCCACGCACACACACACAGCCACGCACACACACACAAACACACACACACAACCACACACACACACACACACACAGCCACACACACACACACAGCCACACACACTCACACAACCACGCACTCACACAACCACGCACACACACAGCCACACACACACACAGCCACGCACACACACAGCCACATACACACAGCCACATACACACACAGCCACATACACACACAGCCACATACACACACAGCCACATACACACACAGCCACATACACACACAGCCACATACACACACAGCCACGCACACACACACACACAGCCACGCACACACACAGCCACGCACACACACAGCCACGCACACACACAGCCACGCACACTCACACACACGCACACTCACACACACGCACACAGCCACGCACACACACAGCCACGAACACACACACACAGCCACGCACGCACACACACACAGCCACGCATGCAAACACACACACACACACACAGCCAATCACAATAGCACAGCCACGCACACACACACACAGCCACACACACTCACACAACCACGCACACTCACACACAGCCACACACACTCACACAACCACGCACACTCACAGCCACGCACACACACACACAACCACACACACACACACACACACACACACACAGCCACACACACGCACGCACACACACACAGCCACACACACAGCCACGCACTCACACACAGCCACGCACACACACAGCCACGCACACACACAGCCACGCAAACACAGAGCCACGCACACACACAGAGCCACGCACACACACACAGCCACGCACACACACACAGCCACTCAGCCACGCACACAGCCACGCACACACACACAGCCACGCACACACACACAGCCACTCAGCCACACACACACACAGCCACGCACACACACACAGCCACGCACACACACACAGCCACACACACTCACTCACACACACACACAGCCACGCACACACACACACAGCCACGCACACACACACAGCCACGCACACACACACAGCCACGGACACACACACAGCCACGGACACACTCACACACTCACACACTCACACACTCACAGCCACGCACACACACACTCACACACTCACACACACAGCCACGCACACACACGCACACACACACACACAGCCACGCACACTCACACACAGCCACGCACACACACACACAGCCACGCACACACACACAGCCACGCACACACACACAGCCACACACACTCACTCACACACACACACAGCCACGCACACACACACACAACCACGCACACACACACAGCCACGCACACACACACAGCCACGGACACACACACAGCCACGGACACACTCACACACTCACACACTCACAGCCACGCACACACACACTCACACACTCACACACACAGCCACGCACACACACGCACACACACACACACAGCCACGCACACTCATACACAGCCACGCACACTCACACACAGCCACGCACACTCACACACAGCCACAAACACACACAGCCACACACACAGCCACGCACACTCACACACACACAGCCACGCACACTCACACACACACAGCCACGCACACAAACACACAAACACAGCCACGCACGCACACACAGCCACACACACACACACACACAGCCACGCACACACACACACACACAAATACACACACAGCCACGCATACACACAAAGCCACGCACATACACACACAGCCACTCACACACACACAGCCACGCACGCACACACACATACACAGCCACGCACACACACACACAGTCACGCACACACACACACACAGTCACGCACACACACAAAGCCACACACACACACACAGTCACGCACACACACACACACACACAGCCACGTACACACACAGCCACATACACACAACCACACACACTCACACATCTACGCACACTCACACAGCCACACACACTCACACACTCACACAGCCACGCACACACACACACACACACAGCCACGCACACACACAGCCACATACACACACAGCCACATACACACACAGCCACATACACACACAGCCACACACACACACACACACACACAGACACAGACACACAGACACACAGACACACACACACACAGACACACAGACACACACACACACAGACACAGACACACAGACACACACAGACACAGACACACAGCTACACACACACACAGACACACAGCCACACACATACACAGACACACACAGACACACACACACACACACAGCCACACACACAGCCACGCACACACACAGCCACACACACACACACACACACACACACACACACACACAGCCACGCAGACAAACACATCCACGCACACACACACAGCCGCACAAACACACACAGCCACGCACACTCACACACAGCCACACACACACAGCCACGCACACTCACACACAGCCACACACACACACACAGCCACGCACACACACACAGCCACGCACACACACACAAACACACACACACAACCACACACACACACACACACACAGCCACACACACACACACAGCCACACACACTCACACAACCACGCACTCACACAACCACGCACACACACAGCCACACACACACACAGCCACGCACACACACAGCCACATACACACAGCCACATACACACACAGCCACATACACACACAGCCACATACACACACAGCCACATACACACACAGCCACATACACACACAGCCACATACACACACAGCCACGCACACACACACACACAGCCACGCACACACACAGCCACGCACACACACAGCCACGCACACACACAGCCACGCACACTCACACACACGCACACTCACACACACGCACACAGCCACGCACACACACAGCCACGAACACACACACACAGCCACGCACGCACACACACACAGCCACGCATGCAAACACACACACACACACACAGCCAATCACAATAGCACAGCCACGCACACACACACACAGCCACACACACTCACACAACCACGCACACTCACACACAGCCACACACACTCACACAACCACGCACACTCACAGCCACGCACACACACACACAACCACACACACACACACACACACACACACACAGCCACACACACTCACTCACACACACACACAGCCACGCACACACACACACAGCCACGCACACACACACAGCCACGCACACACACACAGCCACGGACACACACACAGCCACGGACACACTCACACACTCACACACTCACACACTCACAGCCACGCACACACACACTCACACACTCACACACACAGCCACGCACACACACGCACACACACACACACAGCCACGCACACTCACACACAGCCACGCACACACACACACAGCCACGCACACACACACAGCCACGCACACACACACAGCCACACACACTCACTCACACACACACACAGCCACGCACACACACACACAACCACGCACACACACACAGCCACGCACACACACACAGCCACGGACACACACACAGCCACGGACACACTCACACACTCACACACTCACAGCCACGCACACACACACTCACACACTCACACACACAGCCACGCACACACACGCACACACACACACACAGCCACGCACACTCATACACAGCCACGCACACTCACACACAGCCACGCACACTCACACACAGCCACAAACACACACAGCCACACACACAGCCACGCACACTCACACACACACAGCCACGCACACTCACACACACACAGCCACGCACACAAACACACAAACACAGCCACGCACGCACACACAGCCACACACACACACACACACAGCCACGCACACACACACACACACAAATACACACACAGCCACGCATACACACAAAGCCACGCACATACACACACAGCCACTCACACACACACAGCCACGCACGCACACACACATACACAGCCACGCACACACACACACAGTCACGCACACACACACACACAGTCACGCACACACACAAAGCCACACACACACACACAGTCACGCACACACACACACACACACAGCCACGTACACACACAGCCACATACACACAACCACACACACTCACACATCTACGCACACTCACACAGCCACACACACTCACACACTCACACAGCCACGCACACACACACACACACACAGCCACGCACACACACAGCCACATACACACACAGCCACATACACACACAGCCACATACACACACAGCCACACACACACACACACACACACAGACACAGACACACAGACACACAGACACACACACACACAGACACACAGACACACACACACACAGACACAGACACACAGACACACACAGACACAGACACACAGCTACACACACACACAGACACACAGCCACACACATACACAGACACACACAGACACACACACACACACACAGCCACACACACAGCCACGCACACACACAGCCACACACACACACACACACACACACACACACACACACAGCCACGCAGACAAACACATCCACGCACACACACACAGCCGCACAAACACACACAGCCACGCACACTCACACACAGCCACACACACACAGCCACGCACACTCACACACAGCCACACACACACACACAGCCACGCACACACACACAGCCACGCACACACACACAAACACACACACACAACCACACACACACACACACACACAGCCACACACACACACACAGCCACACACACTCACACAACCACGCACTCACACAACCACGCACACACACAGCCACACACACACACAGCCACGCACACACACAGCCACATACACACAGCCACATACACACACAGCCACATACACACACAGCCACATACACACACAGCCACATACACACACAGCCACATACACACACAGCCACATACACACACAGCCACGCACACACACACACACAGCCACGCACACACACAGCCACGCACACACACAGCCACGCACACACACAGCCACGCACACTCACACACACGCACACTCACACACACGCACACAGCCACGCACACACACAGCCACGAACACACACACACAGCCACGCACGCACACACACACAGCCACGCATGCAAACACACACACACACACACAGCCAATCACAATAGCACAGCCACGCACACACACACACAGCCACACACACTCACACAACCACGCACACTCACACACAGCCACACACACTCACACAACCACGCACACTCACAGCCACGCACACACACACACAACCACACACACACACACACACACACACACACAGCCACACACACGCACGCACACACACACAGCCACACACACAGCCACGCACTCACACACAGCCACGCACACACACAGCCACGCACACACACAGCCACGCAAACACAGAGCCACGCACACACACAGAGCCACGCACACACACACAGCCACGCACACACACACAGCCACTCAGCCACGCACACAGCCACGCACACACACACAGCCACGCACACACACACAGCCACTCAGCCACACACACACACAGCCACGCACACACACACAGCCACGCACACACACACAGCCACACACACTCACTCACACACACACACAGCCACGCACACACACACACAGCCACGCACACACACACAGCCACGCACACACACACAGCCACGGACACACACACAGCCACGGACACACTCACACACTCACACACTCACACACTCACAGCCACGCACACACACACTCACACACTCACACACACAGCCACGCACACACACGCACACACACACACACAGCCACGCACACTCACACACAGCCACGCACACACACACACAGCCACGCACACACACACAGCCACGCACACACACACAGCCACACACACTCACTCACACACACACACAGCCACGCACACACACACACAACCACGCACACACACACAGCCACGCACACACACACAGCCACGGACACACACACAGCCACGGACACACTCACACACTCACACACTCACAGCCACGCACACACACACTCACACACTCACACACACAGCCACGCACACACACGCACACACACACACACAGCCACGCACACTCATACACAGCCACGCACACTCACACACAGCCACGCACACTCACACACAGCCACAAACACACACAGCCACACACACAGCCACGCACACTCACACACACACAGCCACGCACACTCACACACACACAGCCACGCACACAAACACACAAACACAGCCACGCACGCACACACAGCCACACACACACACACACACAGCCACGCACACACACACACACACAAATACACACACAGCCACGCATACACACAAAGCCACGCACATACACACACAGCCACTCACACACACACAGCCACGCACGCACACACACATACACAGCCACGCACACACACACACAGTCACGCACACACACACACACAGTCACGCACACACACAAAGCCACACACACACACACAGTCACGCACACACACACAGCCACACACACACACAGTCACGCACACACACACACACAGCCACGCACACACACACACACACACAGCCACGCACACACACACACACAGCCACGCACACACACACACACAGCCACGCACACACACACACACAGCCACGCACACACACACACACACAGCCACGCACGCACACACACACAGCCACGCACAGACACACACAGCCACGCACACACACACACAGCCACGCACACACACACACAGCCACGCACACACACACAGCCACGCACACACACACAGCCACGCAGACACAGCCACGCACACTCACACACACACACACAGCCACTCACGCACACACACACACACACACACACACAGTCACGCACACACACAGTCACGCACACACACACACAGCCACGCACACACACAGCCACGCACACTCACAGCCACGCACACTCACAAAGCCACGCACACTCACAAAGCCACGCACACTCACAAAGCCACGCACACTCACACACACCCACAGACACGCACACACACACACAGCCACACACACAAAGCAACACACACTCCCACGCACACACACACACAGTCTCACACACACACACAGCCACACACACACACACAGCCACACACACACACAGTCACACACACACAGTCACACACACACAGACACAGTCACACACACACAGACACAGTCACACACACAGTCACACACTGAAGCCAAGTTGATCTGTATATTTCTTCCTATATCACTGTGGGTTTAGTAACATAAGGTGAATGAAATCAGCTGGCAGACGGTTGCTCTACCCCTCAGTTAGCCTCTAGATTATGGATGCGTTGACTCAATCATAAAACGGATGGCTTGTTTCTACATTCTGCTGAAATAGATCAGCCAGGTTAAATAAATGAACCCCCCATTTGTCAGCTGGAAATAAATGTCTCCCCTTAAGAAAACAGTTCTGTTTGGTCTAATAAACTGAGAGAAGAACGGATGCTGTGATAAAGTTACAGCTTAATGAAACACTCTTTAAATAAACTGAGAGAAGAACGGATGCTGTGATAGAGTTACAGCTTAATGAAACACTCTTTAAATAAACTGAGAGAAGAACGGATGCTGTGATAGAGTTACAGCTTAATGAAACACTCTTTAAATAAACTGAGAGAAGAACGGATGCTGTGATAAAGTTACAGCTTAATGAAACACTCTTTAAATAAACTGAGAGAAGAACGGATGCTGTGATAAAGTTACAGCTTAATGAAACACTCTTTAAATAAACTGAGAGAAGAACGGATGCTGTGATAGAGTTACAGCTTAATGAAACACTCTTTAAATAAACTGAGAGAAGAACGGATGCTGTGATAGAGTTACAGCTTAATGAAACACTCTTTAAATACACAGAGGTTTTTCACCTCAACCTGCTCACTGTGATAACTCGCAAACCAACCAAGCCTGTAATTACAATCTTACAGAAACCCAGCCAATCAGAGTATAAATCTCACCATCCAATTACAAGATGTAATAATTTAGCAGTCAAGCTGGTAATGAGGTGTAATACTCATCATGTAGTAATCCCCTGGATGCTGACTCTATCAGATGTCAGCTTTGTAATTAGACTGGCACAAAGCATTATTTCATGTTCAGTAGAAACATGAGGTGGCTGGGAAGCTCGTTTTCACTCTGCTCTGTGAAGCGGAGACAACATTTTTATGATTTAATCATTACCTCAATCCCATCTGCCATTGACCCATGTTCCCTTCTGTGTGTGGAAACATTTGCCCGTTTAAGAGTCCATGATAAAGTTAGACAGATATTTCATAATTATGCCACAATAAAACTATTATGCTAATGATAGGGGGATCTATATTGTAATGCTGCTGTGTCAATTAAAAGCTTTCTGCAAACATAAAACCGGTTTTAATTGTAAGTGGTAAACATTTCAACATTATCACTTGAAGATATCAGTCAGTTATTTTTCTATGTTTCTTTAAAGGTGAAGATCCAGAGGGAACGACTCCTGTATCTGTCTGACTATAGTATATTACACTGTCTGTCTATAGTATATTACACTGAGTCTGACTATAGTATATTACACTGTCTGACTATAGTATATTACACTGTCTGACTATAGTATATTACACTGAGTCTGACTATAGTATATTATACTGAGTCTGACTATAGTATATTACACTGTCTGACTATAATATATTACACTGAGTCTGACTATAGTATATTATACTGAGTCTGACTATAGTATATTACACTGAGTCTGACTATAGTATAGTACACTGAGTCTGACTATAGTATAGTACACTGTCTGACTATAGTATATTACACTGAGTCTGACAATAGTATATTACACTGAGTCTGACTATAGTATGTTACACTGAGTCTGACTATAGTATATTAAACTGAGTCTGACTATAGTATATTACACTGTCTGACTATAGTATATTAAACTGAGTCTGACTATAGTATATTACACTGTCTGACTATAGTATATTACACTGAGTCTGACTATAGTAAATTACACTGAGTCTGACTATAGTATATTACACTGAGTCTGACTATATTATATTACACTGAGTCTGACTATAGTATATTACACTGAGTCTGACTATAGTATATTACACTGAGTCTGACTATAGTATATTACACTGAGTCTGACTATAGTATATTACACTGTCTGACTATAGTATATTACACTGAGTCTGACTATAGTATATTACACTGAGTCCGACTATAGTATATTACACTGAGTCTGACTATAGTATATTACACTGTCTGTCTATAGTATATTACACTGAGTCTGACTATAGTATATTACACTGTCTGACTATAGTATATTACACTGTCTGACTATAGTATATTACACTGTCTGACTATAGTATATTACACTGAGTCTGACTATAGTATATTATACTGAGTCTGACTATAGTATATTACACTGTCTGACTTTAGTATATTACACTGAGTCTGACTATAGTATATTATACTGAGTCTGACTATAGTATATTACACTGAGTCTGACTATAGTATAGTACACTGTCTGACTATAGTATATTACACTGAGTCTGACAATAGTATATTACACTGAGTCTGACTATAGTATATTACACTGAGTCTGACTATAGTATATTAAACTGAGTCTGACTATAGTATATTACACTGTCTGACTATAGTATATTAAACTGAGTCTGACTATAGTATATTACACTGTCTGACTATAGTATATTACACTGAGTCTGACTATAGTAAATTACACTGAGTCTGACTATAGTATATTACACTGAGTCTGACTATATTATATTACACTGAGTCTGACTATAGTATATTACACTGAGTCTGACTATAATATATTACACTGAGTCTGACTATAGTATATTACACTGAGTCTGACTATAGTATATTACACTGTCTGACTATAGTATATTACACTGAGTCTGACTATAGTATATTACACTGAGTCTGACTATAGTATATTACACTGAGTCTGACTATAGTATATTACACTGTCTGACTATAGTATATTACACTGAGTCTGACTATAGTATATTACACTGAGTATGACTATAGTATATTATACTGTCTGACTATAGTATATTACACTGAGTCTGACAATAGTATATTACACTGAGTCTGACTATAGTATAGTATATATTACACTGAGTCTGACTATAGTATATTACACTGTCTGACTATAGTATATTACACTGTCTGACTATAGTATATTACACTGAGTCTGACTATAGTATATTACACTGAGTCTGAGTATAGTATATTACACTGTCTGACTATAGTATATTACACTGTCTGACTATAGTATATTACACTGAGTCTGACTATAGTATATTACAATGAGTCTGACTATAGTATATTACACTGAGTCTGACAATAGTATATTACAATGTCTGAGTATAGTATATTACACTGAGTCTGACTATAGTATATTACACTGAGTCTGACTATGGTATATTACACTTTCTGACTATAGTATATTACACTGAGTCTGACTATAATATATTACACTGAGTCTGACTATAGTATATTACACTGAGTCTGACTATAGTATATTACACTGAGCCTGACTATAGTATATTACACTGTCTGACAATAGTATATTACACTGAGTCTGACTATAGTATATTACACTGAGTCTGACTATATTATATTACACTGAGTCTGACTATAGTATATTACACTGAGTCTGAGTATAGTATATTACACTGAGTCTGACTATAGTATATTACACTGAGTCTGACTATAGTATATTACACTGTCTGACTATAGTATATTACACTGTCTGACTATAGTATATTACAATGAGTCTGACTATAGTATATTACACTGAGTCTGACTATAGTATATTACAATGTCTGAGTATAGTATATTACACTGAGTATGACTATGGTATTTTACACTTTCTGACTTTAGTATATTACACTGAGTCTGACTATAGTATATTACACTGAGTCTGACTATAGTATATTACACTGAGTCTGACAATAGTATATTACAATGTCTGAGTATAGTATATTACACTGAGTCTGACTATAGTATATTACACTGAGTCTGACTATAGTATATTACACTGAGTCTGACTATAGTATATTAAACTGAGTCTGACTATAGTATATTACACTGTCTGACTATAGTATATTACACTGAGTCTGACTATAGTAAATTACACTGAGTCTGACTATAGTATATTACACTGAGTCTGACTATATTATATTACACTGAGTCTGACTATAGTATATTACACTGAGTCTGACTATAGTATATTACACTGAGTCTGACTATAGTATATTACACTGTCTGACTATAGTATATTACACTGAGTCTGACTATAGTATATTACACTGAGTCTGACTATAGTATATTACACTGAGTCCGACTATAGTATATTACACTGAGTCTGACTATAGTATATTACACTGAGTCTGACTATAGTATATTACACTGAGTCTGACTATAGTATATTACACTGAGTCTGACTATAGTATATTACACTGTCTGACTATAGTATATTACACTGAGTCTGACTATAGTATATTACACTGAGTCCGACTATAGTATATTACACTGAGTCTGACTATAGTATATTACACTGTCTGACTATAGTATATTACACTGAGTCTGACTATAGTATATTACACTGAGTCTGACTATAGTATATTATACTGTCTGACTATAGTATATTACACTGAGTCTGACAATAGTATATTACACTGAGTCTGACTATAGTATATTACACTGAGTCTGACTATAGTATATTACACTGAGTCTGACTATAGTATATACACTGAGTCTGACTATAGTATATTACACTGAGTCTGACTATAGTATATTACACTGAGTCTGACTATAGTATATTACACTGAGTCTGACTATAGTATATTACACTGAGTCTGACTATAGTATATACACTGAGTCGGACTATAGTATATTACACTGAGTCTGACTATAGTATATTACACTGAGTCTGACTATAGTATATTACACTGAGTTTGACTATAGTATATTACACTGAGTCTGACTATAGTATATTACACTGTCTGACTATAGTATATTACACTGAGTCTGACTATAGTATATTACACTGAGTCTGACTATAGTATATTACACTGAGTCTGACTATAGTATATTACACTGAGTCTGACTATAGTATATTACACTGAGTCTGACTATAGTATATTACACTGAGTCTGACTATAGTATATTACACTGAGTCTGACTATAGTATATTACACTGAGTCTGACTATAGTATATTACACTGAGTCCGACTATAGTATATTACACTGAGTCTGACTATAGTATATTACACTGAGTCTGACTATAGTATATTACACTGAGTCTGACTATAGTATATTACACTGAGTCTGACTATAGTATATTACACTGTCTGACTATAGTATATTACACTGAGTCTGACTATAGTATATTACACTGAGTCCGACTATAGTATATTACACTGAGTCTGACTATAGTATATTACACTGTCTGACTATAGTATATTACACTGAGTCTGACTATAGTATATTACACTGAGTCTGACTATAGTATATTATACTGTCTGACTATAGTATATTACACTGAGTCTGACAATAGTATATTACACTGAGTCTGACTATAGTATATTACACTGAGTCTGACTATAGTATATTACACTGAGTCTGACTATAGTATATACACTGAGTCTGACTATAGTATATTACACTGAGTCTGACTATAGTATATTACACTGAGTCTGACTATAGTATATTACACTGAGTCTGACTATAGTATATTACACTGAGTCTGACTATAGTATATACACTGAGTCGGACTATAGTATATTACACTGAGTCTGACTATAGTATATTACACTGAGTCTGACTATAGTATATTACACTGAGTTTGACTATAGTATATTACACTGAGTCTGACTATAGTATATTACACTGAGTCTGACTATAGTATATTACACTGAGTCTGACTATAGTATATTACACTGAGTCTGACTATAGTATATTACACTGAGTCTGAGTATAGTATATTACACTGTCTGACTATAGTATATTACACTGTCTGACTATAGTATATTACACTGAGTCTGACTATAGTATATTACAATGAGTCTGACTATAGTATATTACACTGAGTCTGACAATAGTATATTACAATGTCTGAGTATAGTATATTACACTGAGTCTGACTATAGTATATTACACTGAGTCTGACTATGGTATATTACACTTTCTGACTATAGTATATTACACTGAGTCTGACTATAATATATTACACTGAGTCTGACTATAGTATATTACACTGAGTCTGACTATAGTATATTACACTGAGCCTGACTATAGTATATTACACTGTCTGACAATAGTATATTACACTGAGTCTGACTATAGTATATTACACTGAGTCTGACTATATTATATTACACTGAGTCTGACTATAGTATATTACACTGAGTCTGAGTATAGTATATTACACTGAGTCTGACTATAGTATATTACACTGAGTCTGACTATAGTATATTACACTGTCTGACTATAGTATATTACACTGTCTGACTATAGTATATTACAATGAGTCTGACTATAGTATATTACACTGAGTCTGACTATAGTATATTACAATGTCTGAGTATAGTATATTACACTGAGTATGACTATGGTATTTTACACTTTCTGACTTTAGTATATTACACTGAGTCTGACTATAGTATATTACACTGAGTCTGACTATAGTATATTACACTGAGTCTGACAATAGTATATTACAATGTCTGAGTATAGTATATTACACTGAGTCTGACTATAGTATATTACACTGAGTCTGACTATAGTATATTACACTGAGTCTGACTATAGTATATTAAACTGAGTCTGACTATAGTATATTACACTGTCTGACTATAGTATATTACACTGAGTCTGACTATAGTAAATTACACTGAGTCTGACTATAGTATATTACACTGAGTCTGACTATATTATATTACACTGAGTCTGACTATAGTATATTACACTGAGTCTGACTATAGTATATTACACTGAGTCTGACTATAGTATATTACACTGTCTGACTATAGTATATTACACTGAGTCTGACTATAGTATATTACACTGAGTCTGACTATAGTATATTACACTGAGTCCGACTATAGTATATTACACTGAGTCTGACTATAGTATATTACACTGAGTCTGACTATAGTATATTACACTGAGTCTGACTATAGTATATTACACTGAGTCTGACTATAGTATATTACACTGTCTGACTATAGTATATTACACTGAGTCTGACTATAGTATATTACACTGAGTCCGACTATAGTATATTACACTGAGTCTGACTATAGTATATTACACTGTCTGACTATAGTATATTACACTGAGTCTGACTATAGTATATTACACTGAGTCTGACTATAGTATATTATACTGTCTGACTATAGTATATTACACTGAGTCTGACAATAGTATATTACACTGAGTCTGACTATAGTATATTACACTGAGTCTGACTATAGTATATTACACTGAGTCTGACTATAGTATATACACTGAGTCTGACTATAGTATATTACACTGAGTCTGACTATAGTATATTACACTGAGTCTGACTATAGTATATTACACTGAGTCTGACTATAGTATATTACACTGAGTCTGACTATAGTATATACACTGAGTCGGACTATAGTATATTACACTGAGTCTGACTATAGTATATTACACTGAGTCTGACTATAGTATATTACACTGAGTTTGACTATAGTATATTACACTGAGTCTGACTATAGTATATTACACTGAGTCTGACTATAGTATATTACACTGAGTCTGACTATAGTATATTACACTGAGTCTGACTATAGTATATTACACTGAGTCTGACTATAGTATATTACACTGAATCTGACTATAGTAGATTACACTGAGTCTGACTATAGTATATTACACTGAGTCTGACTATAGTATATTACACTGAGTCTGACTATAGAATATTACACTGCCTGACTATAGTATATTACACTGTCTGACTATAGTATATTACACTGTCTGACTATACTATATTACACTGAGTCTGACTATAGTATATTACACTGAGTCTGACTATAGTATATTACACTGAGTCTGACTATAGTATATTACACTAAGTCTGACTATATTATATTACACTGAGTCTGACTATAGCATATTACACTGAGTCTGACTATAGTATATTACACTGAGTCTGACTATAGTATATTACACTGAGTCTGACTATAGTATATTACACTGAGTCTGACTATAGTATATTACACTGTCTGACTATAGTATATTACACTGTCTGACTATAGTATATTACACTGAGTCTGACTATAGTATATTACACTGAGTCTGAGTATAGTATATTACACTGTCTGACTATAGTATATTACACTGTCTGACTATAGTATATTACACTGAGTCTGACTATAGTATATTACAATGAGTCTGACTATAGTATATTACACTGAGTCTGACAATAGTATATTACAATACCTGAGTATAGTATATTACACTGAGTCTGACTATAGTATATTACACTGAGTCTGACTATGGTATATTACACTTTCTGACTATAGTATATTACACTGAGTCTGACTATAATATATTACACTGAGTCTGACTATAGTATATTACACTGAGTCTGACTATAGTATATTACACTGAGCCTGACTATAGTATATTACACTGTCTGACAATAGTATATTACACTGAGTCTGACTATAGTATATTACACTGAGTCTGACTATATTATATTACACTGAGTCTGACTATAGTATATTACACTGAGTCTGAGTATAGTATATTACACTGAGTCTGAGTATAGTATATTACACTGAGTCTGACTATAGTATATTACACTGTCTGACTATAGTATATTACACTGAGTCTGACTATAGTATATTACACTGAGTCTGACTATAGTATATTACACTGAGTCCGACTATAGTATATTAAACTGAGTCTGACTATAGTATATTACACTGTCTGACTATAGTATATTACACTGAGTCTGACTATAGTAAATTACACTGAGTCTGACTATAGTATATTACACTGAGTCTGACTATATTATATTACACTGAGTCTGACTATAGTATATTACACTGAGTCTGACTATAGTATATTACACTGAGTCTGACTATAGTATATTACACTGAGTCTGACTATAGTATATTACACTGTCTGACTATAGTATATTACACTGAGTCTGACTATAGTATATTACACTGAGTCTGACTATAGTATATTACACTGAGTCCGACTATAGTATATTACACTGAGTCTGACTATAGTATATTACACTGTCTGACTATAGTATATTACACTGAGTCTGACTATAGTATATTATACTGTCTGACTATAGTATATTACACTGAGTCTGACAATAGTATATTACACTGAGTCTGACTATAGTATATTACACTGAGTCTGACTATAGTATATTACACTGAGTCTGACTATAGTATATTACACTGAGTCTGACTATAGTATATTACACTGAGTCTGACTATAGTAAATTACACTGTCTGACTATAGTATATTACACTGAGTCTGACTATAGTATATTACACTGTCTGACTATAGTATATTACACTGAGTCCGACTATATTATATTACACTGAGTCCGACTATAGTATATTACACTGAGTCCGACTATAGTATATTACACTGTCTGACTATAGTATATTACACTGAGTCTGACTATAGTATATTACACTGAGTCTGACTATAGTATATTACACTGAGTCTGACTATAGTATATTACACTGAGTCTGACTATAGTATATACACTGAGTCTGACTATAGTATATTACACTGAGTCTGACTATAGTATATTACACTGAGTCTGACTATAGTATATTACACTGAGTCTGACTATAGTATATTACACTGAGTCTGACAATAGTATATTACACTGAGTCTGACTATAGTATATTACACTGAGTCTGACTATAGTATATTACACTGAGTCTGACTATAGTATATTACACTGAGTCTGACTATAGTATATACACTGAGTCTGACTATAGTATATTACACTGAGTCTGACTATAGTATATTACACTGAGTCTGACTATAGTATATTACACTGAGTCTGACTATAGTATATTACACTGAGTCTGACTATAGTATATTACACTGAGTCTGACTATAGTATATTACACTGAGTCTGACTATAGTATATTACACTGAGTCTGACTATAGTATATTACACTGAGTCTGACTATAGTAGATTACACTGAGTCTGACTATAGTATATTACACTGAGTCTGACTATAGAATATTACACTGCCTGACTATAGTATATTATACTGTCTGACTATAGTATATTACACTGTCTGACTATAGTATATTACACTGAGTCTGACTATAGTATATTACACTGAGTCTGACTATAGTATATTACACTGAGTCTGACTATAGTATATTACACTGAGTCTGACTATAGAATATTACACTGAGTCTGACTATAGTATATTACACTGAGTCTGACTATAGTATATTACACTGAGTCTGACTATAGTATATTACACTGAGTCTGACTATAGTATATTACACTGAGTCTGACTATAGTATATTACACTGAGTCTGACTATAGTAGATTATACTGAGTCTGACTATAGTATATTACACTGAGTCTGACTATAGTATATTACACTGAGTCTGACTATAGAATATTACACTGCCTGACTATAGTATATTATACTGTCTGACTATAGTATATTACACTGTCTGACAATAGTATATTACACTGAGTCTGACTATAGTATATTACACTGAGTCTGACTATAGTATATTACACTGAGTCTGACTATAGTATATTACACTGAGTCTGACTATAGTATATTACACTGAGTCTGACTATAGTATATTACACAGAGTCTGACTATAGTATATTACACTGAGTCTGACTATAGTATATTACACTGAGTCTGACTATAGTATATTACACTGAGTCTGACTATAGCATATTACACTGAGTCTGACTATAGTATATTACACTGAGTCTGACTATAGTATATTACACTGAGTCTGACTGTAGTATATTACACTGAGTCTGACTATAGTATATTACACTGAGTCTGACTATAGTATATTACACTGTCTGACTATAGTATATTACACTGTCTGACTATAGTATATTACACTGAGTCTGACTATAGAATATTACACTGTCTGACTATAGTATATTATACAGTCTGACTATAGTATATTACACTGAGTCTGACTATAGTATATTATACTGAGTCTGACTATAGTATATTACACAGTCTGACTATAGTATATTACACTGAGTCTGACTATAGTACATTACACTGAGTCTGACTATAGTATATTACACTGAGTCTGACTATAGTATATTACACTGAGTCTGACTATAGTATATTACACTGAGTCTGACTATAGTATATTACACTGAGTCTGACTATAGTATATTACACTGAGTCTGACTATAGTATATTACACTGAGTCTGACTATAGTATATTACACTGAGTCTGACTATAGTATATTACACTGAGTCTGACTATAGTATATTACACTGAGTCTGACTATAGTATATTACACTGAGTCTGACTATAGTAGATTACACTGAGTCTGACTATAGTATATTACACTGAGTCTGACTATAGTATATTACACTGAGTCTGACTATAGAATATTACACTGCCTGTCTATAGTATATTACACTGTCTGACTATAGTATATTACACTGTCTGACTATACTATATTACACTGAGTCTGACTATAGTATATTACACTGAGTCTGACTATAGTATATTACACTGAGTCTGACTATAGTATATTACACTGAGTCTGACTATAGTATATTACACTGAGTCTGACTATAGTATATTACACTGTCTGACTATAGTATATTACACTGTCTGACTATAGTATATTACACTGAGTCTGACTATAGTATATTACAAAGAGTCTGACTATAGTATATTACAATGAGTCTGACTATAGTATATTACACTGAGTCCGACAATAGTATATTACAATGTCTGAGTATAGTATATTACACTGAGTCTGACTATAGTATATTACACTGAGTCTGACTATGGTATATTACACTTTCTGACTATAGTATATTACACTGAGTCTGACTATAATATATTACACTGAGTCTGACTATCGTATATTACACTGAGTCTGACTATAGTATATTACACTGAGTCTGACTATAGTATATTACACTGAGTCTGACTATAGTAAATTACACTGAGTCTGACTATAGTATATTACACTGAGTCTGACTATATTATATTACACTGAGTCTGACTATAGTATATTACACTGAGTCTGACTATAGTATATTACACTGAGTCTGAGTATAGTATATTACACTGAGTCTGACTATAGTATATTACACTGTCTGACTATAGTATATTACACTGAGTCTGACTATAGTATATTACACTGAGTCAGACTATAGTATATTACACTGAGTCCGACTATAGAATATTACACTGAGTCTGACTATAGTATAATACACTGTCTGACTATAGTATATTACACTGAGTCTGACTATAGTATATTATACTGTCTGACTATAGTATATTACACTGAGTCTGACAATAGTATATTACACTGAGTCTGACTATAGTATATTACACTGAGTCCGACTATAGTATATTACACTGAGTCTGACTATAGTATATTACACTGTCTGACTATAGTATATTACACTGAGTCTGACTATAGTATATTATACTGTCTGACTATAGTATATTACACTGAGTCTGACAATAGTATATTACACTGAGTCTGACTATAGTATATTACACTGAGTCTGACTATAGTATATTACACTGAGTCTGACTATAGTATATTACACTGAGTCTGACTATAGTATATTACACTGAGTCTGACTATAGTAAATTACACTGTCTGACTATAGTATATTACACTGATTCTGACTATAGTATATTACACTGTCTGACTATAGTATATTACACTGAGTCCGACTATATTATATTACACTGAGTCCGACTATAGTATATTACACTGAGTCCGACTATAGTATATTACACTGTCTGACTATAGTATATTACACTGAGTCTGACTATAGTATATTACACTGAGTCTGACTATAGTATATTACACTGAGTCTGACTATAGTATATTACACTGAGTCTGACTATAGTATATACACTGAGTCTGACTATAGTATATTACACTGAGTCTGACTATAGTATATTACACTGAGTCTGACTATAGTATATTACACTGAGTCTGACTATAGTATATTACACTGAGTCTGACTATAGTATATTACACTGAGTCTGACTATAGTATATTACACTGAGTCTGACTATAGTATATTACACTGAGTCTGACTATAGTAGATTACACTGAGTCTGACTATAGTATATTACACTGAGTCTGACTATAGAATATTACACTGCCTGACTATAGTATATTATACTGTCTGACTATAGTATATTACACTGTCTGACTATAGTATATTACACTGAGTCTGACTATAGTATATTACACTGAGTCGGACTATAGTATATTACACTGAGTCTGACTATAGTATATTACACTGAGTCTGACTATAGAATATTACACTGAGTCTGACTATAGTATATTACACTGAGTCTGACTATAGTATATTACACTGAGTCTGACTATAGTATATTACACTGAGTCTGACTATAGTATATTACACTGAGTCTGACTATAGTATATTACACTGAGTCTGACTATAGTAGATTACACTGAGTCTGACTATAGTATATTACACTGAGTCTGACTATAGTATATTACACTGAGTCTGACTATAGAATATTACACTGCCTGACTATAGTATATTATACTGTCTGACTATATTATATTACACTGTCTGACTATAGTATATTACACTGAGTCTGACTATAGTATATTACACTGAGTCTGACTATAGTATATTACACTGAGTCTGACTATAGTATATTACACTGTCTGACTATAGTATATTACACTGTCTGACTATAGTATATTACACTGAGTCTGACTATAGTATATTACACTGTCTGACTATAGTATATTACACTGTCTGACTATAGTATATTACACTGAGTCTGACTATAGTATATTACACTGAGTCTGAGTATAGTATATTACACTGTCTGACTATAGTATATTACACTGTCTGACTATAGTATATTACACTGAGTCTGACTATAGTATATTACAATGAGTCTGACTATAGTATATTACACTGAGTCTGACAATAGTATATTACAATACCTGAGTATAGTATATTACACTGAGTCTGACTATAGTATATTACACTGAGTCTGACTATGGTATATTACACTTTCTGACTATAGTATATTACACTGAGTCTGACTATAATATATTACACTGAGTCTGACTATAGTATATTACACTGAGTCTGACTATAGTATATTACACTGAGCCTGACTATAGTATATTACACTGTCTGACAATAGTATATTACACTGAGTCTGACTATAGTATATTACACTGAGTCTGACTATATTATATTACACTGAGTCTGACTATAGTATATTACACTGAGTCTGAGTATAGTATATTACACTGAGTCTGAGTATAGTATATTACACTGAGTCTGACTATAGTATATTACACTGTCTGACTATAGTATATTACACTGAGTCTGACTATAGTATATTACACTGAGTCTGACTATAGTATATTACACTGAGTCCGACTATAGTATATTAAACTGAGTCTGACTATAGTATATTACACTGTCTGACTATAGTATATTACACTGAGTCTGACTATAGTAAATTACACTGAGTCTGACTATAGTATATTACACTGAGTCTGACTATATTATATTACACTGAGTCTGACTATAGTATATTACACTGAGTCTGACTATAGTATATTACACTGAGTCTGACTATAGTATATTACACTGAGTCTGACTATAGTATATTACACTGTCTGACTATAGTATATTACACTGAGTCTGACTATAGTATATTACACTGAGTCTGACTATAGTATATTACACTGAGTCCGACTATAGTATATTACACTGAGTCTGACTATAGTATATTACACTGTCTGACTATAGTATATTACACTGAGTCTGACTATAGTATATTATACTGTCTGACTATAGTATATTACACTGAGTCTGACAATAGTATATTACACTGAGTCTGACTATAGTATATTACACTGAGTCTGACTATAGTATATTACACTGAGTCTGACTATAGTATATTACACTGAGTCTGACTATAGTATATTACACTGAGTCTGACTATAGTAAATTACACTGTCTGACTATAGTATATTACACTGAGTCTGACTATAGTATATTACACTGTCTGACTATAGTATATTACACTGAGTCCGACTATATTATATTACACTGAGTCCGACTATAGTATATTACACTGAGTCCGACTATAGTATATTACACTGTCTGACTATAGTATATTACACTGAGTCTGACTATAGTATATTACACTGAGTCTGACTATAGTATATTACACTGAGTCTGACTATAGTATATTACACTGAGTCTGACTATAGTATATACACTGAGTCTGACTATAGTATATTACACTGAGTCTGACTATAGTATATTACACTGAGTCTGACTATAGTATATTACACTGAGTCTGACTATAGTATATTACACTGAGTCTGACAATAGTATATTACACTGAGTCTGACTATAGTATATTACACTGAGTCTGACTATAGTATATTACACTGAGTCTGACTATAGTATATTACACTGAGTCTGACTATAGTATATACACTGAGTCTGACTATAGTATATTACACTGAGTCTGACTATAGTATATTACACTGAGTCTGACTATAGTATATTACACTGAGTCTGACTATAGTATATTACACTGAGTCTGACTATAGTATATTACACTGAGTCTGACTATAGTATATTACACTGAGTCTGACTATAGTATATTACACTGAGTCTGACTATAGTATATTACACTGAGTCTGACTATAGTAGATTACACTGAGTCTGACTATAGTATATTACACTGAGTCTGACTATAGAATATTACACTGCCTGACTATAGTATATTATACTGTCTGACTATAGTATATTACACTGTCTGACTATAGTATATTACACTGAGTCTGACTATAGTATATTACACTGAGTCTGACTATAGTATATTACACTGAGTCTGACTATAGTATATTACACTGAGTCTGACTATAGAATATTACACTGAGTCTGACTATAGTATATTACACTGAGTCTGACTATAGTATATTACACTGAGTCTGACTATAGTATATTACACTGAGTCTGACTATAGTATATTACACTGAGTCTGACTATAGTATATTACACTGAGTCTGACTATAGTAGATTATACTGAGTCTGACTATAGTATATTACACTGAGTCTGACTATAGTATATTACACTGAGTCTGACTATAGAATATTACACTGCCTGACTATAGTATATTATACTGTCTGACTATAGTATATTACACTGTCTGACAATAGTATATTACACTGAGTCTGACTATAGTATATTACACTGAGTCTGACTATAGTATATTACACTGAGTCTGACTATAGTATATTACACTGAGTCTGACTATAGTATATTACACTGAGTCTGACTATAGTATATTACACAGAGTCTGACTATAGTATATTACACTGAGTCTGACTATAGTATATTACACTGAGTCTGACTATAGTATATTACACTGAGTCTGACTATAGCATATTACACTGAGTCTGACTATAGTATATTACACTGAGTCTGACTATAGTATATTACACTGAGTCTGACTGTAGTATATTACACTGAGTCTGACTATAGTATATTACACTGAGTCTGACTATAGTATATTACACTGTCTGACTATAGTATATTACACTGTCTGACTATAGTATATTACACTGAGTCTGACTATAGAATATTACACTGTCTGACTATAGTATATTATACAGTCTGACTATAGTATATTACACTGAGTCTGACTATAGTATATTATACTGAGTCTGACTATAGTATATTACACAGTCTGACTATAGTATATTACACTGAGTCTGACTATAGTACATTACACTGAGTCTGACTATAGTATATTACACTGAGTCTGACTATAGTATATTACACTGAGTCTGACTATAGTATATTACACTGAGTCTGACTATAGTATATTACACTGAGTCTGACTATAGTATATTACACTGAGTCTGACTATAGTATATTACACTGAGTCTGACTATAGTATATTACACTGAGTCTGACTATAGTATATTACACTGAGTCTGACTATAGTATATTACACTGAGTCTGACTATAGTATATTACACTGAGTCTGACTATAGTAGATTACACTGAGTCTGACTATAGTATATTACACTGAGTCTGACTATAGTATATTACACTGAGTCTGACTATAGAATATTACACTGCCTGTCTATAGTATATTACACTGTCTGACTATAGTATATTACACTGTCTGACTATACTATATTACACTGAGTCTGACTATAGTATATTACACTGAGTCTGACTATAGTATATTACACTGAGTCTGACTATAGTATATTACACTGAGTCTGACTATAGTATATTACACTGAGTCTGACTATAGTATATTACACTGTCTGACTATAGTATATTACACTGTCTGACTATAGTATATTACACTGAGTCTGACTATAGTATATTACAAAGAGTCTGACTATAGTATATTACAATGAGTCTGACTATAGTATATTACACTGAGTCCGACAATAGTATATTACAATGTCTGAGTATAGTATATTACACTGAGTCTGACTATAGTATATTACACTGAGTCTGACTATGGTATATTACACTTTCTGACTATAGTATATTACACTGAGTCTGACTATAATATATTACACTGAGTCTGACTATCGTATATTACACTGAGTCTGACTATAGTATATTACACTGAGTCTGACTATAGTATATTACACTGAGTCTGACTATAGTAAATTACACTGAGTCTGACTATAGTATATTACACTGAGTCTGACTATATTATATTACACTGAGTCTGACTATAGTATATTACACTGAGTCTGACTATAGTATATTACACTGAGTCTGAGTATAGTATATTACACTGAGTCTGACTATAGTATATTACACTGTCTGACTATAGTATATTACACTGAGTCTGACTATAGTATATTACACTGAGTCAGACTATAGTATATTACACTGAGTCCGACTATAGAATATTACACTGAGTCTGACTATAGTATAATACACTGTCTGACTATAGTATATTACACTGAGTCTGACTATAGTATATTATACTGTCTGACTATAGTATATTACACTGAGTCTGACAATAGTATATTACACTGAGTCTGACTATAGTATATTACACTGAGTCCGACTATAGTATATTACACTGAGTCTGACTATAGTATATTACACTGTCTGACTATAGTATATTACACTGAGTCTGACTATAGTATATTATACTGTCTGACTATAGTATATTACACTGAGTCTGACAATAGTATATTACACTGAGTCTGACTATAGTATATTACACTGAGTCTGACTATAGTATATTACACTGAGTCTGACTATAGTATATTACACTGAGTCTGACTATAGTATATTACACTGAGTCTGACTATAGTAAATTACACTGTCTGACTATAGTATATTACACTGATTCTGACTATAGTATATTACACTGTCTGACTATAGTATATTACACTGAGTCCGACTATATTATATTACACTGAGTCCGACTATAGTATATTACACTGAGTCCGACTATAGTATATTACACTGTCTGACTATAGTATATTACACTGAGTCTGACTATAGTATATTACACTGAGTCTGACTATAGTATATTACACTGAGTCTGACTATAGTATATTACACTGAGTCTGACTATAGTATATACACTGAGTCTGACTATAGTATATTACACTGAGTCTGACTATAGTATATTACACTGAGTCTGACTATAGTATATTACACTGAGTCTGACTATAGTATATTACACTGAGTCTGACTATAGTATATTACACTGAGTCTGACTATAGTATATTACACTGAGTCTGACTATAGTATATTACACTGAGTCTGACTATAGTAGATTACACTGAGTCTGACTATAGTATATTACACTGAGTCTGACTATAGAATATTACACTGCCTGACTATAGTATATTATACTGTCTGACTATAGTATATTACACTGTCTGACTATAGTATATTACACTGAGTCTGACTATAGTATATTACACTGAGTCGGACTATAGTATATTACACTGAGTCTGACTATAGTATATTACACTGAGTCTGACTATAGAATATTACACTGAGTCTGACTATAGTATATTACACTGAGTCTGACTATAGTATATTACACTGAGTCTGACTATAGTATATTACACTGAGTCTGACTATAGTATATTACACTGAGTCTGACTATAGTATATTACACTGAGTCTGACTATAGTAGATTACACTGAGTCTGACTATAGTATATTACACTGAGTCTGACTATAGTATATTACACTGAGTCTGACTATAGAATATTACACTGCCTGACTATAGTATATTATACTGTCTGACTATATTATATTACACTGTCTGACTATAGTATATTACACTGAGTCTGACTATAGTATATTACACTGAGTCTGACTATAGTATATTACACTGAGTCTGACTATAGTATATTACACTGTCTGACTATAGTATATTACACTGTCTGACTATAGTATATTACACTGAGTCTGACTATAGAATATTACACTGTCTGACTATAGTATATTATACAGTCTGACTATAGTATATTACACTGAGTCTGACTATAGTATATTATACTGAGTCTGACTATAGTATATTACACTGTCTGACTATAGTATATTACACTGAGTCTGACTATAGTATATTACACTGAGTCAGACTATAGTATATTACACTGAGTCCGACTATAGAATATTACACTGAGTCTGACTATAGTATAATACACTGTCTGACTATAGTATATTACACTGAGTCTGACTATAGTATATTATACTGTCTGACTATAGTATATTACACTGAGTCTGACAATAGTATATTACACTGAGTCTGACTATAGTATATTACACTGAGTCCGACTATAGTATATTACACTGAGTCTGACTATAGTATATTACACTGTCTGACTATAGTATATTACACTGAGTCTGACTATAGTATATTATACTGTCTGACTATAGTATATTACACTGAGTCTGACAATAGTATATTACACTGAGTCTGACTATAGTATATTACACTGAGTCTGACTATAGTATATTACACTGAGTCTGACTATAGTATATTACACTGAGTCTGACTATAGTATATTACACTGAGTCTGACTATAGTAAATTACACTGTCTGACTATAGTATATTACACTGAGTCTGACTATAGTATATTACACTGTCTGACTATAGTATATTACACTGAGTCCGACTATATTATATTACACTGAGTCCGACTATAGTATATTACACTGAGTCCGACTATAGTATATTACACTGTCTGACTATAGTATATTACACTGAGTCTGACTATAGTATATTACACTGAGTCTGACTATAGTATATTACACTGAGTCTGACTATAGTATATTACACTGAGTCTGACTATAGTATATACACTGAGTCTGACTATAGTATATTACACTGAGTCTGACTATAGTATATTACACTGAGTCTGACTATAGTATATTACACTGAGTCTGACTATAGTATATTACACTGAGTCTGACTATAGTATATTACACTGAGTCTGACTATAGTATATTACACTGAGTCTGACTATAGTATATTACACTGAGTCTGACTATAGTAGATTACACTGAGTCTGACTATAGTATATTACACTGAGTCTGACTATAGAATATTACACTGCCTGACTATAGTATATTACACTGTCTGACTATAGTATATTACACTGTCTGACTATAGTATATTACACTGAGTCTGACTATAGTATATTACACTGAGTCTGACTATAGTATATTACACTGAGTCTGACTATAGTATATTACACTGAGTCTGACTATAGAATATTACACTGAGTCTGACTATAGTATATTACACTGAGTCTGACTATAGTATATTACACTGAGTCTGACTATAGTATATTACACTGAGTCTGACTATAGTATATTACACTGAGTCTGACTATAGTATATTACACTGAGTCTGACTATAGTAGATTACACTGAGTCTGACTATAGTATATTACACTGAGTCTGACTATAGTATATTACACTGAGTCTGACTATAGAATATTACACTGCCTGACTATAGTATATTATACTGTCTGACTATATTATATTACACTGTCTGACTATAGTATATTACACTGAGTCTGACTATAGTATATTACACTGAGTCTGACTATAGTATATTACACTGAGTCTGACTATAGTATATTACACTGTCTGACTATAGTATATTACACTGTCTGACTATAGTATATTACACTGAGTCTGACTATAGAATATTACACTGTCTGACTATAGTATATTATACAGTCTGACTATAGTATATTACACTGAGTCTGACTATAGTATATTATACTGAGTCTGACTATAGTATATTACACAGTCTGACTATAGTATATTACACTGAGTCTAACTATAGTACATTACACTGAGTCTGACTATAGTATATTACACTGAGTCTGACTATAGTATATTACACTGAGTTTGACTATAGTATATTACACTGAGTCTGACTATAGTATATTACACTGAGTCTGACTATAGTATATTACACTGAGTCTGACTATAGTATATTACACTGAGTCTGACTATAGTATATTACACTGAGTCTGACTATAGTATATTACACTGAATCTGACTATAGTAGATTACACTGAGTCTGACTATAGTATATTACACTGAGTCTGACTATAGTATATTACACTGAGTCTGACTATAGAATATTACACTGCCTGACTATAGTATATTACACTGTCTGACTATAGTATATTACACTGTCTGACTATACTATATTACACTGAGTCTGACTATAGTATATTACACTGAGTCTGACTATAGTATATTACACTGAGTCTGACTATAGTATATTACACTAAGTCTGACTATATTATATTACACTGAGTCTGACTATAGCATATTACACTGAGTCTGACTATAGTATATTACACTGAGTCTGACTATAGTATATTACACTGAGTCTGACTATAGTATATTACACTGTCTGACTATAGTATATTACACTGTCTGACTATAGTATATTACACTGTCTGACTATAGTATATTACACTGAGTCTGACTATAGTATATTACACTGAGTCTGAGTATAGTATATTACACTGTCTGACTATAGTATATTACACTGTCTGACTATAGTATATTACACTGAGTCTGACTATAGTGTATTACAATGAGTCTGACTATAGTATATTACACTGAGTCTGACAATAGTATATTACAATGTCTGAGTATAGTATATTACACTGAGTCTGACTATAGTATATTACACTTTCTGACTATGGTATATTACACTTTCTGACTATAGTATATTACACTGAGTCTGACTATAATATATTACACTGAGTCTGACTATAGTATATTACACTGAGTCTGACTATAGTATATTACACTGAGCCTGACTATAGTATATTACACTGTCTGACAATAGTATATTACACTGAGTCTGACTATAGTATATTACACTGAGTCCGACTATAGTATATTACACTGAGTCTGACTATAGTATATTACACTGTCTGACTATAGTATATTACACTGAGTCTGACTATAGTATATTACACTGAGTCTGACTATAGTATATTACACTGAGTCCGACTATAGTATATTACACTGAGTCTGACTATAGTATATTACACTGTCTGACTATAGTATATTACACTGAGTCTGACTATAGTATATTATACTGTCTGACTATAGTATATTACACTGAGTCTGACAATAGTATATTACACTGAGTCTGACTATAGTATATTACACTGTCTGACTATAGTATATTACACTGAGTCTGACTATAGTATATTACACTGAGTCTGACTATAGTATATTACACTGAGTCCGACTATAGTATATTAAACTGAGTCTGACTATAGTATATTACACTGTCTGACTATAGTATATTACACTGAGTCTGACTATAGTAAATTACACTGAGTCTGACTATAGTATATTACACTGAGTCTGACTATATTATATTACACTGAGTCTGACTATAGTATATTACACTGAGTCTGACTATAGTATATTACACTGAGTCTGACTATAGTATATTACACTGAGTCTGACTATAGTATATTACACTGTCTGACTATAGTATATTACACTGAGTCTGACTATAGTATATTACACTGAGTCTGACTATAGTATATTACACTGAGTCCGACTATAGTATATTACACTGAGTCTGACTATAGTATATTACACTGTCTGACTATAGTATATTACACTGAGTCTGACTATAGTATATTATACTGTCTGACTATAGTATATTACACTGAGTCTGACAATAGTATATTACACTGAGTCTGACTATAGTATATTACACTGAGTCTGACTATAGTATATTACACTGAGTCTGACTATAGTATATTACACTGAGTCTGACTATAGTATATTACACTGAGTCTGACTATAGTAAATTACACTGTCTGACTATAGTATATTACACTGAGTCTGACTATAGTATATTACACTGTCTGACTATAGTATATTACACTGAGTCCGACTATATTATATTACACTGAGTCCGACTATAGTATATTACACTGAGTCCGACTATAGTATATTACACTGTCTGACTATAGTATATTACACTGAGTCTGACTATAGTATATTACACTGAGTCTGACTATAGTATATTACACTGAGTCTGACTATAGTATATTACACTGAGTCTGACTATAGTATATACACTGAGTCTGACTATAGTATATTACACTGAGTCTGACTATAGTATATTACACTGAGTCTGACTATAGTATATTACACTGAGTCTGACTATAGTATATTACACTGAGTCTGACTATAGTATATTACACTGAGTCTGACTATAGTATATTACACTGAGTCTGACTATAGTATATTACACTGAGACTGACTATAGTATATTACACTGAGTCTGACTATAGTAAATTACACTGTCTGACTATAGTATATTACACTGAGTCTGACTATAGTATATTACACTGTCTGACTATAGTATATTACACTGAGTCCGACTATATTATATTACACTGAGTCCGACTATAGTATATTACACTGAGTCCGACTATAGTATATTACACTGTCTGACTATAGTATATTACACTGAGTCTGACTATAGTATATTACACTGAGTCTGACTATAGTATATTACACTGAGTCTGACTATAGTATATTACACTGAGTCTGACTATAGTATATACACTGAGTCTGACTATAGTATATTACACTGAGTCTGACTATAGTATATTACACTGAGTCTGACTATAGTATATTACACTGAGTCTGACTATAGTATATTACACTGAGTCTGACTATAGTATATTACACTGAGTCTGACTATAGTATATTACACTGAGTCTGACTATAGTATATTACACTGAGTTTGACTATAGTATATTACACTGAGTCTGACTATAGTATATTACACTGAGTCTGACTATAGTATATTACACTGAGTCTGACTATAGTATATTACACTGAGTCTGACTATAGTATATTACACTGAGTCTGACTATAGTATATTACACTGAATCTGACTATAGTAGATTACACTGAGTCTGACTATAGTATATTACACTGAGTCTGACTATAGTATATTACACTGAGTCTGACTATAGAATATTACACTGCCTGACTATAGTATATTACACTGTCTGACTATAGTATATTACACTGTCTGACTATACTATATTACACTGAGTCTGACTATAGTATATTACACTGAGTCTGACTATAGTATATTACACTGAGTCTGACTATAGTATATTACACTAAGTCTGACTATATTATATTACACTGAGTCTGACTATAGCATATTACACTGAGTCTGACTATAGTATATTACACTGAGTCTGACTATAGTATATTACACTGAGTCTGACTATAGTATATTACACTGTCTGACTATAGTATATTACACTGTCTGACTATAGTATATTACACTGTCTGACTATAGTATATTACACTGAGTCTGACTATAGTATATTACACTGAGTCTGAGTATAGTATATTACACTGTCTGACTATAGTATATTACACTGTCTGACTATAGTATATTACACTGAGTCTGACTATAGTGTATTACAATGAGTCTGACTATAGTATATTACACTGAGTCTGACAATAGTATATTACAATGTCTGAGTATAGTATATTACACTGAGTCTGACTATAGTATATTACACTTTCTGACTATGGTATATTACACTTTCTGACTATAGTATATTACACTGAGTCTGACTATAATATATTACACTGAGTCTGACTATAGTATATTACACTGAGTCTGACTATAGTATATTACACTGAGCCTGACTATAGTATATTACACTGTCTGACAATAGTATATTACACTGAGTCTGACTATAGTATATTACACTGAGTCTGACTATATTATATTACACTGAGTCTGACTATAGTATATTACACTGTCTAACTATAGTATATTACACTGTCTGACTATAGTATATTACACTGAGTCTGACTATAGTATATTACACTGAGTCTGAGTATAGTATATTACACTGTCTGACTATAGTATATTACACTGTCTGACTATAGTATATTACACTGAGTCTGACTATAGTATATTACAATGAGTCTGACTATAGTATATTACACTGAGTCTGACAATAGTATATTACAATGTCTGAGTATAGTATATTACACTGAGTCTGACTATAGTATATTACACTTTCTGACTATGGTATATTACACTTTCTGACTATAGTATATTACACTGAGTCTGACTATAATATATTACACTGAGTCTGACTATAGTATATTACACTGAGTCTGACTATAGTATATTACACTGAGCCTGACTATAGTATATTACACTGTCTGACAATAGTATATTACACTGAGTCTGACTATAGTATATTACACTGAGTCTGACTATATTATATTACACTGAGTCTGACTATAGTATATTACACTGAGTCTGAGTATAGTATATTACACTGAGTCTGAGTATAGTATATTACACTGAGTCTGACTATAGTATATTACACTGTCTGACTATAGTATATTACACTGAGTCTGACTATAGTATATTACACTGAGTCTGACTATAGTATATTACACTGAGTCCGACTATAGTATATTAAACTGAGTCTGACTATAGTATATTACACTGTCTGACTATAGTATATTACACTGAGTCTGACTATAGTAAATTACACTGAGTCTGACTATAGTATATTACACTGAGTCTGACTATATTATATTACACTGAGTCTGACTATAGTATATTACACTGAGTCTGACTATAGTATATTACACTGAGTCTGACTATAGTATATTACACTGAGTCTGACTATAGTATATTACACTGTCTGACTATAGTATATTACACTGAGTCTGACTATAGTATATTACACTGAGTCTGACTATAGTATATTACACTGAGTCCGACTATAGTATATTACACTGAGTCTGACTATAGTATATTACACTGTCTGACTATAGTATATTACACTGAGTCTGACTATAGTATATTATACTGTCTGACTATAGTATATTAAACTGAGTCTGACAATAGTATATTACACTGAGTCTGACTATAGTATATTACACTGAGTCTGACTATAGTATATTACACTGAGTCTGACTATAGTATATTACACTGAGTCTGACTATAGTATATTACACTGAGTCTGACTATAGTAAATTACACTGTCTGACTATAGTATATTACACTGAGTCTGACTATAGTATATTACACTGTCTGACTATAGTATATTACACTGAGTCCGACTATATTATATTACACTGAGTCCGACTATAGTATATTACACTGAGTCCGACTATAGTATATTACACTGTCTGACTATAGTATATTACACTGAGTCTGACTATAGTATATTACACTGAGTCTGACTATAGTATATTACACTGAGTCTGACTATAGTATATTACACTGAGTCTGACTATAGTATATACACTGAGTCTGACTATAGTATATTACACTGAGTCTGACTATAGTATATTACACTGAGTCTGACTATAGTATATTACACTGAGTCTGACTATAGTATATTACACTGAGTCTGACTATAGTATATTACACTGAGTCTGACTATAGTATATTACACTGAGTCTGACTATAGTATATTACACTGAGACTGACTATAGTATATTACACTGAGTCTGACTTTAGTAAATTACACTGTCTGACTATAGTATATTACACTGAGTCTGACTATAGTATATTACACTGTCTGACTATAGTATATTACACTGAGTCCGACTATATTATATTACACTGAGTCCGACTATAGTATATTACACTGAGTCCGACTATAGTATATTACACTGTCTGACTATAGTATATTACACTGAGTCTGACTATAGTATATTACACTGAGTCTGACTATAGTATATTACACTGAGTCTGACTATAGTATATTACACTGAGTCTGACTATAGTATATACACTGAGTCTGACTATAGTATATTACACTGAGTCTGACTATAGTATATTACACTGAGTCTGACTATAGTATATTACACTGAGTCTGACTATAGTATATTACACTGAGTCTGACTATAGTATATTACACTGAGTCTGACTATAGTATATTACACTGAGTCTGACTATAGTATATTACACTGAGTCTGACTATAGTATATTACACTGAGTCTGACTATAGTATATTACACTGAGTCTGACTATAGTATATTACACTGAGTCTGACTATAGAATATTACACTGCCTGACTATAGTATATTATACTGTCTGACTATAGTATATTACACTGTCTGACTATAGTATATTACACTGAGTCTGACTATAGTATATTACACTGAGTCTGACTATAGTATATTACACTGAGTCTGACTATAGTATATTACACTGAGTCTGACTATAGAATATTACACTGAGTCTGACTATAGTATATTACACTGAGTCTGACTATAGTATATTACACTGAGTCTGACTATAGTATATTACACTGAGTCTGACTATAGTATATTACACTGAGTCTGACTATAGTATATTACACTGAGTTTGACTATAGTAGATTATACTGAGTCTGACTATAGTATATTACACTGAGTCTGACTATAGTATATTACACTGAGTCTGACTATAGTATATTACACTGAGTCTGACTATAGTATATACACTGAGTCTGACTATAGTATATTACACTGAGTCTGACTATAGTATATTACACTGAGTCTGACTATAGTATATTACACTGAGTCTGACTATAGTATATTACACTGAGTCTGACTATAGTATATACACTGAGTCTGACTATAGTATATTACACTGAGTCTGACTATAGTATATTACACTGAGTCTGACTATAGTATATTACACTGAGTCTGACTATAGTATATTACACTGAGTCTGACTATAGTATATTACACTGAGTCTGACTATAGTATATTACACTGAGACTGACTATAGTATATTACACTGAGTCTGACTATAGTAAATTACACTGTCTGACTATAGTATATTACACTGAGTCTGACTATAGTATATTACACTGTCTGACTATAGTATATTACACTGAGTCCGACTATATTATATTACACTGAGTCAAACTATATTATATTACACTGAGTCCGACTATAGTATATTACACTGTCTGACTATAGTATATTACACTGAGTCTGACTATAGTATATTACACTGAGTCTGACTATAGTATATTACACTGAGTCTGACTATAGTATATTACACTGAGTCTGACTATAGTATATACACTGAGTCTGACTATAGTATATTACACTGAGTCTGACTATAGTATATTACACTGAGTCTGACTATAGTATATTACACTGAGTCTGACTATAGTATATTACACTGAGTCTGACTATAGTATATTACACTGAGTCTGACTATAGTATATTACACTGAGTCTGACTATAGTATATTACACTGAGACTGACTATAGTATATTACACTGAGTCTGACTATAGTAAATTACACTGTCTGACTATAGTATATTACACTGAGTCTGACTATAGTATATTACACTGTCTGACTATAGTATATTACACTGAGTCCGACTATATTATATTACACTGAGTCCGACTATAGTATATTACACTGAGTCCGACTATAGTATATTACACTGTCTGACTATAGTATATTACACTGAGTCTGACTATAGTATATTACACTGAGTCTGACTATAGTATATTACACTGAGTCTGACTATAGTATATTACACTGAGTCTGACTATAGTATATACACTGAGTCTGACTATAGTATATTACACTGAGTCTGACTATAGTATATTACACTGAGTCTGACTATAGTATATTACACTGAGTCTGACTATAGTATATTACACTGAGTCTGACTATAGTATATTACACTGAGTCTGACTATAGTATATTACACTGAGTCTGACTATAGTATATTACACTGAGTCTGACTATAGTATATTACACTGAGTCTGACTATAGTAGATTACACTGAGTCTGACTATATTATATTACACTGAGTCTGACTATAGAATATTACACTGCCTGACTATAGTATATTATACTGTCTGACTATAGTATATTACACTGTCTGACTATAGTATATTACACTGAGTCTGACTATAGTATATTACACTGAGTCTGACTATAGTATATTACACTGAGTCTGACTATAGTATATTACACTGAGTCTGACTATAGAATATTACACTGAGTCTGACTATAGTATATTACACTGAGTCTGACTATAGTATATTACACTGAGTCTGACTATAGTATATTACACTGAGTCTGACTATAGTATATTACACTGAGTCTGACTATAGTATATTACACTGAGTCTGACTATAGTAGATTATACTGAGTCTGACTATAGTATATTACACTGAGTCTGACTATAGTATATTACACTGAGTCTGACTATAGAATATTACACTGCCTGACTATAGTATATTATACTGTCTGACTATAGTATATTACACTGTCTGACTATAGTATATTACACTGAGTCCGACTATATTATATTACACTGAGTCCGACTATAGTATATTACACTGAGTCCGACTATAGTATATTACACTGTCTGACTATAGTATATTACACTGAGTCTGACTATAGTATATTACACTGAGTCTGACTATAGTATATTACACTGAGTCTGACTATAGTATATTACACTGAGTCTGACTATAGTATATACACTGAGTCTGACTATAGTATATTACACTGAGTCTGACTATAGTATATTACACTGAGTCTGACTATAGTATATTACACTGAGTCTGACTATAGTATATTACACTGAGTCTGACTATAGTATATTACACTGAGTCTGACTATAGTATATTACACTGAGTCTGACTATAGTATATTACACTGAGACTGACTATAGTATATTACACTGAGTCTGACTATAGTAAATTACACTGTCTGACTATAGTATATTACACTGAGTCTGACTATAGTATATTACACTGTCTGACTATAGTATATTACACTGAGTCCGACTATATTATATTACACTGAGTCCGACTATAGTATATTACACTGAGTCCGACTATAGTATATTACACTGTCTGACTATAGTATATTACACTGAGTCCGACTATAGTATATTACACTGAGTCCGACTATAGTATATTACACTGTCTGACTATAGTATATTACACTGAGTCTGACTATAGTATATTACACTGAGTCTGACTATAGTATATTACACTGAGTCTGACTATAGTATATTACACTGAGTCTGACTATAGTATATACACTGAGTCTGACTATAGTATATTACACTGAGTCTGACTATAGTATATTACACTGAGTCTGACTATAGTATATTACACTGAGTCTGACTATAGTATATTACACTGAGTCTGACTATAGTATATTACACTGAGTCTGACTATAGTATATTACACTGAGTCTGACTATAGTATATTACACTGAGTCTGACTATAGTATATTACACTGAGTCTGACTATAGTAGATTACACTGAGTCTGACTATAGTATATTACACTGAGTCTGACTATAGAATATTACACTGCCTGACTATAGTATATTATACTGTCTGACTATAGTATATTACACTGTCTGACTATAGTATATTACACTGAGTCTGACTATAGTATATTACACTGAGTCTGACTATAGTATATTACACTGAGTCTGACTATAGTATATTACACTGAGTCTGACTATAGAATATTACACTGAGTCTGACTATAGTATATTACACTGAGTCTGACTATAGTATATTACACTGAGTCTGACTATAGTATATTACACTGAGTCTGACTATAGTATATTACACTGAGTCTGACTATAGTATATTACACTGAGTCTGACTATAGTAGATTATACTGAGTCTGACTATAGTATATTACACTGAGTCTGACTATAGTATATTACACTGAGTCTGACTATAGAATATTACACAGCCTGACTATAGTATATTATACTGTCTGACTATAGTATATTACACTGTCTGACTATAGTATATTACACTGAGTCCGACTATATTATATTACACTGAGTCCGACTATAGTATATTACACTGAGTCCGACTATAGTATATTACACTGTCTGACTATAGTATATTACACTGAGTCTGACTATAGTATATTACACTGAGTCTGACTATAGTATATTACACTGAGTCTGACTATAGTATATTACACTGAGTCTGACTATAGTATATACACTGAGTCTGACTATAGTATATTACACTGAGTCTGACTATAGTATATTACACTGAGTCTGACTATAGTATATTACACTGAGTCTGACTATAGTATATTACACTGAGTCTGACTATAGTATATTACACTGAGTCTGACTATAGTATATTACACTGAGTCTGACTATAGTATATTACACTGAGACTGACTATAGTATATTACACTGAGTCTGACTATAGTAAATTACACTGTCTGACTATAGTATATTACACTGAGTCTGACTATAGTATATTACACTGAGTCCGACTATATTATATTACACTGAGTCCGACTATAGTATATTACACTGAGTCCGACTATAGTATATTACACTGTCTGACTATAGTATATTACACTGAGTCTGACTATAGTATATTACACTGAGTCTGACTATAGTATATTACACTGAGTCTGACTATAGTATATACACTGAGTCTGACTATAGTATATTACACTGAGTCTGACTATAGTATATTACACTGAGTCTGACTATAGTATATTACACTGAGTCTGACTATAGTATATTACACTGAGTCTGACTATAGTATATTACACTGAGTCTGACTATAGTATATTACACTGAGTCTGACTATAGTATATTACACTGAGACTGACTATAGTATATTACACTGAGTCTGACTATAGTAAATTACACTGTCTGACTATAGTATATTACACTGAGTCTGACTATAGTATATTACACTGAGTCCGACTATATTATATTACACTGAGTCCGACTATAGTATATTACACTGAGTCCGACTATAGTATATTACACTGTCTGACTATAGTATATTACACTGAGTCTGACTATAGTATATTACACTGAGTCTGACTATAGTATATTACACTGAGTCTGACTATAGTATATTACACTGAGTCTGACTATAGTATATACACTGAGTCTGACTATAGTATATTACACTGAGTCTGACTATAGTATATTACACTGAGTCTGACTATAGTATATTACACTGAGTCTGACTATAGTATATTACACTGAGTCTGACTATAGTATATTACACTGAGTCTGACTATAGTATATTACACTGAGACTGACTATAGTATATTACACTGAGTCTGACTTTAGTAAATTACACTGTCTGACTATAGTATATTACACTGAGTCTGACTATAGTATATTACACTGTCTGACTATAGTATATTACACTGAGTCCGACTATATTATATTACACTGAGTCCGACTATAGTATATTACACTGAGTCCGACTATAGTATATTACACTGTCTGTCTATAGTATATTACACTGAGTCTGACTATAGTATATTACACTGAGTCTGACTATAGTATATTACACTGAGTCTGACTATAGTATATTACACTGAGTCTGACTATAGTATATACACTGAGTCTGACTATAGTATATTACACTGAGTCTGACTATAGTATATTACACTGAGTCTGACTATAGTATATTACACTGAGTCTGACTATAGTATATTACACTGAGTCTGACTATAGTATATTACACTGAGTCTGACTATAGTATATTACACTGAGTCTGACTATAGTATATTACACTGAGTCTGACTATAGTATATTACACTGAGTCTGACTATAGTATATTACACTGAGTCTGACTATAGTATATTACACTGAGTCTGACTATAGAATATTACACTGCCTGACTATAGTATATTATACTGTCTGACTATAGTATATTACACTGTCTGACTATAGTATATTACACTGAGTCTGACTATAGTATATTACACTGAGTCTGACTATAGTATATTACACTGAGTCTGACTATAGTATATTACACTGAGTCTGACTATAGAATATTACACTGAGTCTGACTATAGTATATTACACTGAGTCTGACTATAGTATATTACACTGAGTCTGACTATAGTATATTACACTGAGTCTGACTATAGTATATTACACTGAGTCTGACTATAGTATATTACACTGAGTTTGACTATAGTAGATTATACTGAGTCTGACTATAGTATATTACACTGAGTCTGACTATAGTATATTACACTGAGTCTGACTATAGAATATTACACTGCCTGACTATAGTATATTATACTGTCTGACTATAGTATATTACACTGTCTGACTATAGTATATTACACTGAGTCCGACTATATTATATTACACTGAGTCCGACTATAGTATATTACACTGAGTCCGACTATAGTATATTACACTGTCTGACTATAGTATATTACACTGAGTCTGACTATAGTATATTACACTGAGTCTGACTATAGTATATTACACTGAGTCTGACTATAGTATATTACACTGAGTCTGACTATAGTATATACACTGAGTCTGACTATAGTATATTACACTGAGTCTGACTATAGTATATTACACTGAGTCTGACTATAGTATATTACACTGAGTCTGACTATAGTATATTACACTGAGTCTGACTATAGTATATTACACTGAGTCTGACTATAGTATATTACACTGAGTCTGACTATAGTATATTACACTGAGACTGACTATAGTATATTACACTGAGTCTGACTATAGTAAATTACACTGTCTGACTATAGTATATTACACTGAGTCTGACTATAGTATATTACACTGTCTGACTATAGTATATTACACTGAGTCCGACTATATTATATTACACTGAGTCAAACTATATTATATTACACTGAGTCCGACTATAGTATATTACACTGTCTGACTATAGTATATTACACTGAGTCTGACTATAGTATATTACACTGAGTCTGACTATAGTATATTACACTGAGTCTGACTATAGTATATTACACTGAGTCTGACTATAGTATATACACTGAGTCTGACTATAGTATATTACACTGAGTCTGACTATAGTATATTACACTGAGTCTGACTATAGTATATTACACTGAGTCTGACTATAGTATATTACACTGAGTCTGACTATAGTATATTACACTGAGTCTGACTATAGTATATTACACTGAGTCTGACTATAGTATATTACACTGAGACTGACTATAGTATATTACACTGAGTCTGACTATAGTAAATTACACTGTCTGACTATAGTATATTACACTGAGTCTGACTATAGTATATTACACTGTCTGACTATAGTATATTACACTGAGTCCGACTATATTATATTACACTGAGTCCGACTATAGTATATTACACTGAGTCCGACTACAGTATATTACACTGTCTGACTATAGTATATTACACTGAGTCTGACTATAGTATATTACACTGAGTCTGACTATAGTATATTACACTGAGTCTGACTATAGTATATTACACTGAGTCTGACTATAGTATATACACTGAGTCTGACTATAGTATATTACACTGAGTCTGACTATAGTATATTACACTGAGTCTGACTATAGTATATTACACTGAGTCTGACTATAGTATATTACACTGAGTCTGACTATAGTATATTACACTGAGTCTGACTATAGTATATTACACTGAGTCTGACTATAGTATATTACACTGAGTCTGACTATAGTATATTACACTGAGTCTGACTATAGTAGATTACACTGAGTCTGACTATATTATATTACACTGAGTCTGACTATAGAATATTACACTGCCTGACTATAGTATATTATACTGTCTGACTATAGTATATTACACTGTCTGACTATAGTATATTACACTGAGTCTGACTATAGTATATTACACTGAGTCTGACTATAGTATATTACACTGAGTCTGACTATAGTATATTACACTGAGTCTGACTATAGAATATTACACTGAGTCTGACTATAGTATATTACACTGAGTCTGACTATAGTATATTACACTGAGTCTGACTATAGTATATTACACTGAGTCTGACTATAGTATATTACACTGAGTCTGACTATAGTATATTACACTGAGTCTGACTATAGTAGATTATACTGAGTCTGACTATAGTATATTACACTGAGTCTGACTATAGTATATTACACTGAGTCTGACTATAGAATATTACACTGCCTGACTATAGTATATTATACTGTCTGACTATAGTATATTACACTGTCTGACTATAGTATATTACACTGAGTCCGACTATATTATATTACACTGAGTCCGACTATAGTATATTACACTGAGTCCGACTATAGTATATTACACTGTCTGACTATAGTATATTACACTGAGTCTGACTATAGTATATTACACTGAGTCTGACTATAGTATATTACACTGAGTCTGACTATAGTATATTACACTGAGTCTGACTATAGTATATACACTGAGTCTGACTATAGTATATTACACTGAGTCTGACTATAGTATATTACACTGAGTCTGACTATAGTATATTACACTGAGTCTGACTATAGTATATTACACTGAGTCTGACTATAGTATATTACACTGAGTCTGACTATAGTATATTACACTGAGTCTGACTATAGTATATTACACTGAGACTGACTATAGTATATTACACTGAGTCTGACTATAGTAAATTACACTGTCTGACTATAGTATATTACACTGAGTCTGACTATAGTATATTACACTGTCTGACTATAGTATATTACACTGAGTCCGACTATATTATATTACACTGAGTCCGACTATAGTATATTACACTGAGTCCGACTATAGTATATTACACTGTCTGACTATAGTATATTACACTGAGTCCGACTATAGTATATTACACTGAGTCCGACTATAGTATATTACACTGTCTGACTATAGTATATTACACTGAGTCTGACTATAGTATATTACACTGAGTCTGACTATAGTATATTACACTGAGTCTGACTATAGTATATTACACTGAGTCTGACTATAGTATATACACTGAGTCTGACTATAGTATATTACACTGAGTCTGACTATAGTATATTACACTGAGTCTGACTATAGTATATTACACTGAGTCTGACTATAGTATATTACACTGAGTCTGACTATAGTATATTACACTGAGTCTGACTATAGTATATTACACTGAGTCTGACTATAGTATATTACACTGAGTCTGACTATAGTATATTACACTGAGTCTGACTATAGTAGATTACACTGAGTCTGACTATAGTATATTACACTGAGTCTGACTATAGAATATTACACTGCCTGACTATAGTATATTATACTGTCTGACTATAGTATATTACACTGTCTGACTATAGTATATTACACTGAGTCTGACTATAGTATATTACACTGAGTCTGACTATAGTATATTACACTGAGTCTGACTATAGTATATTACACTGAGTCTGACTATAGAATATTACACTGAGTCTGACTATAGTATATTACACTGAGTCTGACTATAGTATATTACACTGAGTCTGACTATAGTATATTACACTGAGTCTGACTATAGTATATTACACTGAGTCTGACTATAGTATATTACACTGAGTCTGACTATAGTAGATTATACTGAGTCTGACTATAGTATATTACACTGAGTCTGACTATAGTATATTACACTGAGTCTGACTATAGAATATTACACAGCCTGACTATAGTATATTATACTGTCTGACTATAGTATATTACACTGTCTGACTATAGTATATTACACTGAGTCCGACTATATTATATTACACTGAGTCCGACTATAGTATATTACACTGAGTCCGACTATAGTATATTACACTGTCTGACTATAGTATATTACACTGAGTCTGACTATAGTATATTACACTGAGTCTGACTATAGTATATTACACTGAGTCTGACTATAGTATATTACAGAGTCTGACTATAGTATATACACTGAGTCTGACTATAGTATATTACACTGAGTCTGACTATAGTATATTACACTGAGTCTGACTATAGTATATTACACTGAGTCTGACTATAGTATATTACACTGAGTCTGACTATAGTATATTACACTGAGTCTGACTATAGTATATTACACTGAGTCTGACTATAGTATATTACACTGAGACTGACTATAGTATATTACACTGAGTCTGACTATAGTAAATTACACTGTCTGACTATAGTATATTACACTGAGTCTGACTATAGTATATTACACTGTCTGACTATAGTATATTACACTGAGTCCGACTATATTATATTACACTGAGTCCGACTATAGTATATTACACTGAGTCCGACTATAGTATATTACACTGTCTGACTATAGTATATTACACTGAGTCTGACTATAGTATATTACACTGAGTCTGACTATAGTATATTACACTGAGTCTGACTATAGTATATTACACTGAGTCTGACTATAGTATATACACTGAGTCTGACTATAGTATATTACACTGAGTCTGACTATAGTATATTACACTGAGTCTGACTATAGTATATTACACTGAGTCTGACTATAGTAGATTACACTGAGTCTGACTATAGTATATTACACTGAGTCTGACTATAGAATATTACACTGCCTGACTATAGTATATTATACTGTCTGACTATAGTATATTACACTGTCTGACTATAGTATATTACACTGAGTCTGACTATAGTATATTACACTGAGTCTGACTATAGTATATTACACTGAGTCTGACTATAGTATATTACACTGAGTCTGACTATAGAATATTACACTGAGTCTGACTATAGTATATTACACTGAGTCTGACTATAGTATATTACACTGAGTCTGACTATAGTATAGTACACTGAGTCTGACTATAGTATATTACACTGAGTCTGACTATAGTATATTACACTGAGTCTGACTATAGTAGATTATACTGAGTCTGACTATAGTATATTACACTGAGTCTGACTATAGTATATTACACTGAGTCTGACTATAGAATATTACACTGCCTGACTATAGTATATTATACTGTCTGACTATAGTATATTACACTGTCTGACTATAGTATATTACACTGAGTCTGACTATAGTATATTACACTGAGTCTGACTATAGTATATTACACTGAGTCTGACTATAGTATATTACACTGAGTCTGACTATAGTATATTACACTGAGTCTGACTATAGTATATTACACTGAGTCTGACTATAGTATATTACACTGAGTCTGACTATAGTATATTACACTGAGTCTGACTATAGTATATTACACTGAGTCTGACTATAGTAGATTACACTGAGTCTGACTATAGTATATTACACTGAGTCTGACTATAGAATATTACACTGCCTGACTATAGTATATTATACTGTCTGACTATAGTATATTACACTGTCTGACTATAGTATATTACACTGAGTCTGACTATAGTATATTACACTGAGTCTGACTATAGTATATTACACTGAGTCTGACTATAGTATATTACACTGAGTCTGACTATAGAATATTACACTGAGTCTGACTATAGTATATTACACTGAGTCTGACTATAGTATATTACACTGAGTCTGACTATAGTATATTACACTGAGTCTGACTATAGTATATTACACTGAGTCTGACTATAGTATATTACACTGAGTCTGACTATAGTAGATTATACTGAGTCTGACTATAGTATATTACACTGAGTCTGACTATAGTATATTACACTGAGTCTGACTATAGAATATTACACTGCCTGACTATAGTATATTATACTGTCTGACTATAGTATATTACACTGTCTGACTATAGTATATTACACTGAGTCTGACTATAGTATATTACACTGAGTCTGACTATAGTATATTACACTGAGTCTGACTATAGTATATTACACTGAGTCTGACTATAGTATATTACACTGAGTCTGACTATAGTATATTACACTGAGTCTGACTATAGTATATTACACTGAGTCTGACTATAGTATATTACACTGAGTCTGACTATAGTATATTACACTGAGTCTGACTATAGCATATTACACTGAGTCTGACTATAGTATATTACACTGAGTCTGACTATAGTATATTACACTGAGTCTGACTGTAGTATATTACACTGAGTCTGACTATAGTATATTACACTGAGTCTGACTATAGTATATTACACTGAGTCTGACTATAGTATATTACACTGAGTCTGACTATAGTATATTACACTGAGTCTGACTATAGTATATTACACTGAGACTGACTATAGTATATTACACTGAGTCTGACTATAGTAAATTACACTGTCTGACTATAGTATATTACACTGAGTCTGACTATAGTATATTACACTGTCTGACTATAGTATATTACACTGAGTCCGACTATATTATATTACACTGAGTCCGACTATAGTATATTACACTGAGTCCGACTATAGTATATTACACTGTCTGACTATAGTATATTACACTGAGTCTGACTATAGTATATTACACTGAGTCTGACTATAGTATATTACACTGAGTCTGACTATAGTATATTACACTGAGTCTGACTATAGTATATACACTGAGTCTGACTATAGTATATTACACTGAGTCTGACTATAGTATATTACACTGAGTCTGACTATAGTATATTACACTGAGTCTGACTATAGTATATTACACTGAGTCTGACTATAGTATATTACACTGAGTCTGACTATAGTATATTACACTGAGTCTGACTATAGTATATTACACTGAGTCTGACTATAGTATATTACACTGAGTCTGACTATAGAATATTACACTGCCTGACTATAGTATATTATACTGTCTGACTATAGTATATTACACTGTCTGACTATAGTATATTACACTGAGTCTGACTATAGTATATTACACTGAGTCTGACTATAGTATATTACACTGAGTCTGACTATAGTATATTACACTGAGTCTGACTATAGTATATTACACTGAGTCTGACTATAGTATATTACACTGAGTCTGACTATAGTATATTACACTGAGTCTGACTATAGTATATTACACTGAGTCTGACTATAGTATATTACACTGAGTCTGACTATAGTAGATTACACTGAGTCTGACTATAGTATATTACACTGAGTCTGACTATAGAATATTACACTGCCTGACTATAGTATATTATACTGTCTGACTATAGTATATTACACTGTCTGACTATAGTATATTACACTGAGTCTGACTATAGTATATTACACTGAGTCTGACTATAGTATATTACACTGAGTCTGACTATAGTATATTACACTGAGTCTGACTATAGAATATTACACTGAGTCTGACTATAGTATATTACACTGAGTCTGACTATAGTATATTACACTGAGTCTGACTATAGTATATTACACTGAGTCTGACTATAGTATATTACACTGAGTCTGACTATAGTATATTACACTGAGTCTGACTATAGTAGATTATACTGAGTCTGACTATAGTATATTACACTGAGTCTGACTATAGTATATTACACTGAGTCTGACTATAGAATATTACACTGCCTGACTATAGTATATTATACTGTCTGACTATAGTATATTACACTGTCTGACTATAGTATATTACACTGAGTCTGACTATAGTATATTACACTGAGTCTGACTATAGTATATTACACTGAGTCTGACTATAGTATATTACACTGAGTCTGACTATAGTATATTACACTGAGTCTGACTATAGTATATTACACTGAGTCTGACTATAGTATATTACACTGAGTCTGACTATAGTATATTACACTGAGTCTGACTATAGTATATTACACTGAGTCTGACTATAGCATATTACACTGAGTCTGACTATAGTATATTACACTGAGTCTGACTATAGTATATTACACTGAGTCTGACTGTAGTATATTACACTGAGTCTGACTATAGTATATTACACTGAGTCTGACTATAGTATATTACACTGAGTCTGACTATAGTATATTACACTGAGTCTGACTATAGTATATTACACTGAGTCTGACTATAGTATATTACACTGAGACTGACTATAGTATATTACACTGAGTCTGACTATAGTAAATTACACTGTCTGACTATAGTATATTACACTGAGTCTGACTATAGTATATTACACTGTCTGACTATAGTATATTACACTGAGTCCGACTATATTATATTACACTGAGTCCGACTATAGTATATTACACTGAGTCCGACTATAGTATATTACACTGTCTGACTATAGTATATTACACTGAGTCTGACTATAGTATATTACACTGAGTCTGACTATAGTATATTACACTGAGTCTGACTATAATATATTACACTGAGTCTGACTATAGTATATACACTGAGTCTGACTATAGTATATTACACTGAGTCTGACTATAGTATATTACACTGAGTCTGACTATAGTATATTACACTGAGTCTGACTATAGTATATTACACTGAGTCTGACTATAGTATATTACACTGAGTCTGACTATAGTATATTACACTGAGTCTGACTATAGTATATTACACTGAGTCTGACTATAGTATATTACACTGAGTCTGACTATAGTAGATTACACTGAGTCTGACTATAGTATATTACACTGAGTCTGACTATAGAATATTACACTGCCTGACTATAGTATATTATACTGTCTGACTATAGTATATTACACTGTCTGACTATAGTATATTACACTGAGTCTGACTATAGTATATTACACTGAGTCTGACTATAGTATATTACACTGAGTCTGACTATAGTATATTACACTGAGTCTGACTATAGAATATTACACTGAGTCTGACTATAGTATATTACACTGAGTCTGACTATAGTATATTACACTGAGTCTGACTATAGTATATTACACTGAGTCTGACTATAGTATATTACACTGAGTCTGACTATAGTATATTACACTGAGTCTGACTATAGTAGATTATACTGAGTCTGACTATAGTATATTACACTGAGTCTGACTATAGTATATTACACTGAGTCTGACTATAGAATATTACACTGCCTGACTATAGTATATTATACTGTCTGACTATAGTATATTACACTGTCTGACTATAGTATATTACACTGAGTCTGACTATAGTATATTACACTGAGTCTGACTATAGTATATTACACTGAGTCTGACTATAGTATATTACACTGAGTCTGACTATAGTATATTACACTGAGTCTGACTATAGTATATTACACTGAGTCTGACTATAGTATATTACACTGAGTCTGACTATAGTATATTACACTGAGTCTGACTATAGTATATTACACTGAGTCTGACTATAGCATATTACACTGAGTCTGACTATAGTATATTACACTGAGTCTGACTATAGTATATTACACTGAGTCTGACTGTAGTATATTACACTGAGTCTGACTATAGTATATTACACTGAGTCTGACTATAGTATATTACACTGTCTGACTATAGTATATTACACTGAGTCTGACTATAGAATATTACACTGTCTGACTATAGTATATTATACAGTCTGACTATAGTAGATTACACTGAGTCTGACTATAGTATATTATACTGAGTCTGACTATAGTATATTACACAGTCTGACTATAGTATATTACACTGAGTCTGACTATAGTACATTACACTGAGTCTGACTATAGTATATTACACTGAGTCTGACTATAGTATATTACACTGAGTCTGACTATAGTATATTACACTGAGTCTGACTATAGTATATTACACTGAGTCTGACTATAGTATATTACACTGAGTCTGACTATAGTATATTACACTGAGTCTGACTATAGTATATTACACTGAGTCTGACTATAGTATATTACACTGAGTCTGACTATAGTATATTACACTGAGTCTGACTATAGTAGATTACACTGAGTCTGACTATAGTATATTACACTGAGTCTGACTATAGTATATTACACTGAGTCTGACTATAGAATATTACACTGCCTGTCTATAGTATATTACACTGTCTGACTATAGTATATTACACTGTCTGACTATACTATATTACACTGAGTCTGACTATAGTATATTACACTGAGTCTGACTATAGTATATTACACTGAGTCTGACTATAGTATATTACACTGTCTGACTATAGTATATTACACTGTCTGACTATAGTATATTACACTGAGTCTGACTATAGTATATTACAAAGAGTCTGACTATAGTATATTACAATGAGTCTGACTATAGTATATTACAATGAGTCTGACTATAGTATATTACACTGAGTCCGACAATAGTATATTACAATGTCTGAGTATAGTATATTACACTGAGTCTGACTATAGTATATTACACTGAGTCTGACTATGGTATATTACACTTTCTGACTATAGTATATTACACTGAGTCTGACTATAATATATTACACTGAGTCTGACTATAGTATATTACACTGAGTCTGACTATAGTATATTACACTGAGTCTGACTATAGTATATACACTGAGTCTGACTATAGTATATTACACTGAGTCTGACTATAGCATATTACACTGAGTCTGACTATAGTATATTACACTGAGTCTGACTATAGTATATTACACTGAGTCTGACTGTAGTATATTACACTGAGTCTGACTATAGTATATTACACTGAGTCTGACTATAGTATATTACACTGTCTGACTATAGTATATTACACTGTCTGACTATAGTATATTACACTGAGTCTGACTATAGAATATTACACTGTCTGACTATAGTATATTATACAGTCTGACTATAGTATATTACACTGAGTCTGACTATAGTATATTATACTGAGTCTGACTATAGTATATTATACTGTCTGACTATAGTATATTACACTGTCTGACTATAGTATATTACACTGTGTCTGACTATAGTATATTACACTGAGTCTGACTATAGTATATTACACTGAGTCTGACTATAGTATATTACACTTAGTCTGACTATAGAATATTACACTGAGTCTGACTATAGTATATTACACTGAGTCTGACTATAGTATATTACACTGAGTCTGACTATAGTATATTACACTGAGTCTGACTATAGTATATTACACTGAGTCTGACTATAGTATATTACACTGAGTCTGACTATAGTAGATTATACTGAGTCTGACTATAGTATATTACACTGAGTCTGACTATAGTATATTACACTGAGTCTGACTATAGAATATTACACTGCCTGACTATAGTATATTATACTGTCTGACTATAGTATATTACACTGTCTGACTATAGTATATTACACTGAGTCTGACTATAGTATATTACACTGAGTCTGACTATAGTATATTACACTGAGTCTGACTATAGTATATTACACTGAGTCTGACTATAGTATATTACACTGAGTCTGACTATAGTATATTACACTGAGTCTGACTATAGTATATTACACTGAGTCTGACTATAGTATATTACACTGAGTCTGACTATAGTATATTACACTGAGTCTGACTATAGCATATTACACTGAGTCTGACTATAGCATATTACACTGAGTCTGACTATAGTATATTACACTGAGTCTGACTGTAGTATATTACACTGAGTCTGACTATAGTATATTACACTGAGTCTGACTATAGTATATTACACTGTCTGACTATAGTATATTACACTGTCTGACTATAGTATATTACACTGAGTCTGACTATAGAATATTACACTGTCTGACTATAGTATATTATACAGTCTGACTATAGTATATTACACTGAGTCTGACTATAGTATATTATACTGAGTCTGACTATAGTATATTACACAGTCTGACTATAGTATATTACACTGAGTCTGACTATAGTACATTACACTGAGTCTGACTATAGTATATTACACTGAGTCTGACTATAGTATATTACACTGAGTCTGACTATAGTATATTACACTGAGTCTGACTATAGTATATTACACTGAGTCTGACTATAGTATATTACACTGAGTCTGACTATAGTATATTACACTGAGTCTGACTATAGTATATTACACTGAGTCTGACTATAGTATATTACACTGAGTCTGACTATAGTATATTACACTGAGTCTGACTATAGTATATTACACTGAGTCTGACTATAGTAGATTACACTGAGTCTGACTATAGTATATTACACTGAGTCTGACTATAGTATATTACACTGAGTCTGACTATAGAATATTACACTGCCTGTCTATAGTATATTACACTGTCTGACTATAGTATATTACACTGTCTGACTATACTATATTACACTGAGTCTGACTATAGTATATTACACTGAGTCTGACTATAGTATATTACACTGAGTCTGACTATAGTATATTACACTGAGTCTGACTATAGTATATTACACTAAGTCTGACTATATTATATTACACTGAGTCTGACTATAGCATATTACACTGAGTCTGACTATAGTATATTACACTGAGTCTGACTATAGTATATTACACTGAGTCTGACTATAGTATATTACACTGTCTGACTATAGTATATTACACTGTCTGACTATAGTATATTACACTGAGTCTGACTATAGTATATTACAATGTCTGAGTATAGTATATTACACTGAGTCTGACTATAGTATATTACACTGAATCTGACTATGGTATATTACACTTTCTGACTATAGTATATTACACTGAGTCTGACTATAATATATTACACTGAGTCTGACTATCGTATATTACACTGAGTCTGAGTATAGTATATTACACTGAGTCTGACTATAGTATATTACACTGTCTGACTATAGTATATTACACTGAGTCTGACTATAGTATATTACACTGAGTCTGACTATAGTATATTACACTGAGTCTGACTATAGTATATTACACTGAGTCTGACTATAGTATATTACACTGAGTCTGACTATAGTAGATTACACTGAGTCTGACTATAGTATATTACACTGAGTCTGACTATAGAATATTACACTGCCTGACTATAGTATATTATACTGTCTGACTATAGTATATTACACTGTCTGACTATAGTATATTACACTGAGTCTGACTATAGTATATTACACTGAGTCTGACTATAGTATATTACACTGAGTCTGACTATAGTATATTACACTGAGTCTGACTATAGAATATTACACTGAGTCTGACTATAGTATATTACACTGAGTTTGACTATAGTATATTACACTGAGTCTGACTATAGTATATTACACTGAGTCTGACTATAGTATATTACACTGAGTCTGACTATAGTATATTACACTGAGTCTGACTATAGTAGATTATACTGAGTCTGACTATAGTATATTACACTGAGTCTGACTATAGTATATTACACTGAGTCTGACTATAGAATATTACACTGCCTGACTATAGTATATTATACTGTCTGACTATAGTATATTACACTGTCTGACTATAGTATATTACACTGAGTCTGACTATAGTATATTACACTGAGTCTGACTATAGTATATTACACTGAGTCTGACTATAGTATATTACACTGAGTCTGACTATAGTATATTACACTGAGTCTGACTATAGTATATTACACTGAGTCTGACTATAGTATATTACACTGAGTCTGACTATAGTATATTACACTGAGTCTGACTATAGTATATTACACTGAGTCTGACTATAGCATATTACACTGAGTCTGACTATAGTATATTACACTGAGTCTGACTATAGTATATTACACTGAGTCTGACTGTAGTATATTACACTGAGTCTGACTATAGTATATTACACTGAGTCTGACTATAGTATATTACACTGTCTGACTATAGTATATTACACTGAGTCTGACTATAGAATATTACACTGTCTGACTATAGTATATTATACAGTCTGACTATAGTAGATTACACTGAGTCTGACTATAGTATATTATACTGAGTCTGACTATAGTATATTACACAGTCTGACTATAGTATATTACACTGAGTCTGACTATAGTACATTACACTGAGTCTGACTATAGTATATTACACTGAGTCTGACTATAGTATATTACACTGAGTCTGACTATAGTATATTACACTGAGTCTGACTATAGTATATTACACTGAGTCTGACTATAGTATATTACACTGAGTCTGACTATAGTATATTACACTGAGTCTGACTATAGTATATTACACTGAGTCTGACTATAGTATATTACACTGAGTCTGACTATAGTATATTACACTGAGTCTGACTATAGTAGATTACACTGAGTCTGACTATAGTATATTACACTGAGTCTGACTATAGTATATTACACTGAGTCTGACTATAGAATATTACACTGCCTGTCTATAGTATATTACACTGTCTGACTATAGTATATTACACTGTCTGACTATACTATATTACACTGAGTCTGACTATAGTATATTACACTGAGTCTGACTATAGTATATTACACTGAGTCTGACTATAGTATATTACACTGAGTCTGACTATAGTATATTACACTGTCTGACTATAGTATATTACACTGTCTGACTATAGTATATTACACTGAGTCTGACTATAGTATATTACAAAGAGTCTGACTATAGTATATTACAATGAGTCTGACTATAGTATATTACAATGAGTCTGACTATAGTATATTACACTGAGTCCGACAATAGTATATTACAATGTCTGAGTATAGTATATTACACTGAGTCTGACTATAGTATATTACACTGAGTCTGACTATGGTATATTACACTTTCTGACTATAGTATATTACACTGAGTCTGACTATAATATATTACACTGAGTCTGACTATAGTATATTACACTGAGTCTGACTATAGTATATTACACTGAGTCTGACTATAGTATATACACTGAGTCTGACTATAGTATATTACACTGAGTCTGACTATAGCATATTACACTGAGTCTGACTATAGTATATTACACTGAGTCTGACTATAGTATATTACACTGAGTCTGACTGTAGTATATTACACTGAGTCTGACTATAGTATATTACACTGAGTCTGACTATAGTATATTACACTGTCTGACTATAGTATATTACACTGTCTGACTATAGTATATTACACTGAGTCTGACTATAGAATATTACACTGTCTGACTATAGTATATTATACAGTCTGACTATAGTATATTACACTGAGTCTGACTATAGTATATTATACTGAGTCTGACTATAGTATATTATACTGTCTGACTATAGTATATTACACTGTCTGACTATAGTATATTACACTGTGTCTGACTATATTATATTACACTGAGTCTGACTATAGTATATTACACTGAGTCTGACTATAGTATATTACACTTAGTCTGACTATAGAATATTACACTGAGTCTGACTATAGTATATTACACTGAGTCTGACTATAGTATATTACACTGATTCTGACTATAGTATATTACACTGAGTCTGACTATAGTATATTACACTGAGTCTGACTATAGTATATTACACTGAGTCTGACTATAGTAGATTATACTGAGTCTGACTATAGTATATTACACTGAGTCTGACTATAGTATATTACACTGAGTCTGACTATAGAATATTACACTGCCTGACTATAGTATATTATACTGTCTGACTATAGTATATTACACTGTCTGACTATAGTATATTACACTGAGTCTGACTATAGTATATTACACTGAGTCTGACTATAGTATATTACACTGAGTCTGACTATAGTATATTACACTGAGTCTGACTATAGTATATTACACTGAGTCTGACTATAGTATATTACACTGAGTCTGACTATAGTATATTACACTGAGTCTGACTATAGTATATTACACTGAGTCTGACTATAGTATATTACACTGAGTCTGACTATAGTATATTACACTGAGTCTGACTATAGCATATTACACTGAGTCTGACTATAGTATATTACACTGAGTCTGACTGTAGTATATTACACTGAGTCTGACTATAGAATATTACACTGTCTGACTATAGTATATTATACAGTCTGACTATAGTATATTACACTGAGTCTGACTATAGTATATTATACTGAGTCTGACTATAGTATATTACACAGTCTGACTATAGTATATTACACTGAGTCTGACTATAGTACATTACACTGAGTCTGACTATAGTATATTACACTGAGTCTGACTATAGTATATTACACTGAGTCTGACTATAGTATATTACACTGAGTCTGACTATAGTATATTACACTGAGTCTGACTATAGTATATTACACTGAGTCTGACTATAGTATATTACACTGAGTCTGACTATAGTATATTACACTGAGTCTGACTATAGTATATTACACTGAGTCTGACTATAGTATATTACACTGAGTCTGACTATAGTATATTACACTGAGTCTGACTATAGTAGATTACACTGAGTCTGACTATAGTATATTACACTGAGTCTGACTATAGTATATTACACTGAGTCTGACTATAGAATATTACACTGCCTGTCTATAGTATATTACACTGTCTGACTATAGTATATTACACTGTCTGACTATACTATATTACACTGAGTCTGACTATAGTATATTACACTGAGTCTGACTATAGTATATTACACTGAGTCTGACTATAGTATATTACACTGAGTCTGAGTATAGTATATTACACTAAGTCTGACTATATTATATTACACTGAGTCTGACTATAGCATATTACACTGAGTCTGACTATAGTATATTACACTGAGTCTGACTATAGTATATTACACTGAGTCTGACTATAGTATATTACACTGTCTGACTATAGTATATTACACTGTCTGACTATAGTATATTACACTGAGTCTGACTATAGTATATTACAAAGAGTCTGACTATAGTATATTACAATGAGTCTGACTATAGTATATTACAATGAGTCTGACTATAGTATATTACACTGAGTCCGACAATAGTATATTACAATGTCTGAGTATAGTATATTACACTGAGTCTGACTATAGTATATTACACTGAATCTGACTATGGTATATTACACTTTCTGACTATAGTATATTACACTGAGTCTGACTATAATATATTACACTGAGTCTGACTATCGTATATTACACTGAGTCTGAGTATAGTATATTACACTGAGTCTGACTATAGTATATTACACTGTCTGACTATAGTATATTACACTGAGTCTGACTATAGTATATTACACTGAGTCAGACTATAGTATATTACACTGAGTCCGACTATAGTATATTACACTGAGTCTGACTATAGTATATTACACTGTCTGACTATAGTATATTACACTGAGTCTGACTATAGTATATTATACTGTCTGACTATAGTATATTACACTGAGTCTGACAATAGTATATTACACTGAGTCTGACTATAGTATATTACACTGAGTCCGACTATAGTATATTACACTGAGTCTGACTATAGTATATTACACTGTCTGACTATAGTATATTACACTGAGTCTGACTATAGTATATTATACTGTCTGACTATAGTATATTACACTGAGTCTGACAATAGTATATTACACTGAGTCTGACTATAGTATATTACACTGAGTCTGACTATAGTATATTACACTGAGTCTGACTATAGTATATTACACTGAGTCTGACTATAGTATATTACACTGAGTCTGACTATAGTAAATTACACTGTCTGACTATAGTATATTACACTGAGTCTGACTATAGTATATTACACTGTCTGACTATAGTATATTACACTGAGTCCGACTTTATTATATTACACTGAGTCCGACTATAGTATATTACACTGAGTCCGACTATAGTATATTACACTGTCTGACTATAGTATATTACACTGAGTCTGACTATAGTATATTACACTGAGTCTGACTATAGTATATTACACTGAGTCTGACTATAGTATATTACACTGAGTCTGACTATAGTATATACACTGAGTCTGACTATAGTATATTACACTGAGTCTGACTATAGTATATTACACTGAGTCTGACTATAGTATATTACACTGAGTCTGACTATAGTATATTACACTGAGTCTGACTATAGTATATACACTGAGTCTGACTATAGTATATTACACTGAGTCTGACTATAGTATATTACACTGAGTCTGACTATAGTATATTACACTGAGTCTGACTATAGTATATTACACTGAGTCTGACTATAGTATATTACACTGAGTCTGACTATAGTATATTACACTGAGTCTGACTATAGTATATTACACTGAGTCTGACTATAGTATATTACACTGAGTCTGACTATAGTAGATTACACTGAGTCTGACTATAGTATATTACACTGAGTCTGACTATAGTATATTACACTGAGTCTGACTATAGTATATACACTGAGTCTGACTATAGTATATTACACTGAGTCTGACTATAGTATATTACACTGAGTCTGACTATAGTATATTACACTGAGTCTGACTATAGTATATTACACTGAGTCTGACTATAGTATATTACACTGAGTCTGACTATATTATATTACACTGAGTCTGACTATAGTATATTACACTGAGTCTGACTATAGTATATTACACTGAGTCTGAGTATAGTATATTACACTGAGTCTGACTATAGTATATTACACTGTCTGACTATAGTATATTACACTGAGTCTGACTATAGTATATTACACTGAGTCAGACTATAGTATATTACACTGAGTCCGACTATAGTATATTACACTGAGTCTGACTATAGTATATTACACTGTCTGACTATAGTATATTACACTGAGTCTGACTATAGTATATTATACTGTCTGACTATAGTATATTACACTGAGTCTGACAATAGTATATTACACTGAGTCTGACTATAGTATATTACACTGAGTCCGACTATAGTATATTACACTGAGTCTGACTATAGTATATTACACTGTCTGACTATAGTATATTACACTGAGTCTGACTATAGTATATTATACTGTCTGACTATAGTATATTACACTGAGTCTGACAATAGTATATTACACTGAGTCTGACTATAGTATATTACACTGAGTCTGACTATAGTATATTACACTGAGTCTGACTATAGTATATTACACTGAGTCTGACTATAGTATATTACACTGAGTCTGACTATAGTATATTACACTGAGTCTGACTATAGTATATTACACTGAGTCTGACTATAGTAAATTACACTGTCTGACTATAGTATATTACACTGAGTCTGACTATAGTATATTACACTGTCTGACTATAGTATATTACACTGAGTCCGACTTTATTATATTACACTGAGTCCGACTATAGTATATTACACTGAGTCCGACTATAGTATATTACACTGTCTGACTATAGTATATTACACTGAGTCTGACTATAGTATATTACACTGAGTCTGACTATAGTATATTACACTGAGTCTGACTATAGTATATTACACTGAGTCTGACTATAGTATATACACTGAGTCTGACTATAGTATATTACACTGAGTCTGACTATAGTATATTACACTGAGTCTGACTATAGTATATTACACTGAGTCTGACTATAGTATATTACACTGAGTCTGACTATAGTATATACACTGAGTCTGACTATAGTATATTACACTGAGTCTGACTATAGTATATTACACTGAGTCTGACTATAGTATATTACACTGAGTCTGACTATAGTATATTACACTGAGTCTGACTATAGTATATTACACTGAGTCTGACTATAGTATATTACACTGAGTCTGACTATAGTATATTACACTGAGTCTGACTATAGTATATTACACTGAGTCTGACTATAGTAGATTACACTGAGTCTGACTATAGTATATTACACTGAGTCTGACTATAGAATATTACACTGCCTGACTATAGTATATTATACTGTCTGACTATAGTATATTACACTGTCTGACTATAGTATATTACACTGAGTCTGACTATAGTATATTACACTGAGTCTGACTATAGTATATTACACTGAGTCTGACTATAGTATATTACACTGAGTCTGACTATAGAATATTACACTGAGTCTGACTATAGTATATTACACTGAGTCTGACTATAGTATATTACACTGAGTCTGACTATAGTATATTACACTGAGTCTGACTATAGCATATTACACTGAGTCTGACTATAGTATATTACACTGAGTCTGACTATAATATATTACACTGAGTCTGACTATAGTATATTACACTGAGTCTGACTATAGTATATTACACTGAGTCTGACTATAGTATATTACACTGTCTGACTATAGTATATTACACTGTCTGACTATAGTATATTACACTGAGTCTGACTATAGAATATTACACTGTCTGACTATAGTATATTATACAGTCTGACTATAGTATATTACACTGAGTCTGACTATAGTATATTATACTGAGTCTGACTATAGTATATTACACAGTCTGACTATAGTATATTACACTGAGTCTGACTATAGTACATTACACTGAGTCTGACTATAGTATATTACACTGAGTCTGACTATAGTATATTACACTGAGTCTGACTATAGTATATTACACTGAGTCTGACTATAGTATATTACACTGAGTCTGACTATAGTATATTACACTGAGTCTGACTATAGTATATTACACTGAGTCTGACTATAGTATATTACACTGAGTCTGACTATAGTATATTACACTGAGTCTGACTATAGTATATTACACTGAGTCTGACTATAGTAGATTACACTGAGTCTGACTATAGTATATTACACTGAGTCTGACTATAGTATATTACACTGAGTCTGACTATAGAATATTACACTGCCTGTCTATAGTATATTACACTGTCTGACTATAGTATATTACACTGTCTGACTATACTATATTACACTGAGTCTGACTATAGTATATTACACTGAGTCTGACTATAGTATATTACACTGAGTCTGACTATAGTATATTACATTGAGTCTGACTATAGTATATTACACTAAGTCTGACTATATTATATTACACTGAGTCTGACTATAGCATATTACACTGAGTCTGACTATAGTATATTACACTGAGTCTGACTATAGTATATTACACTGAGTCTGACTATAGTATATTACACTGTCTGACTATAGTATATTACACTGTCTGACTATAGTATATTACACTGAGTCTGACTATAGTATATTACAATGAGTCTGACTATAGTATATTACAATGAGTCTGACTATAGTATATTACACTGAGTCTGACTATAGTATATTACACTGAGTCTGACTATAGTATATTACACTGAGTCTGACTATAGTAGATTACACTGAGTCTGACTATAGTATATTACACTGAGTCTGACTATAGAATATTACACTGCCTGACTATAGTATATTATACTGTCTGACTATAGTATATTACACTGTCTGACTATAGTATATTACACTGAGTCTGACTATAGTATATTACACTGAGTCTGACTATAGTATATTACACTGAGTCTGACTATAGTATATTACACTGAGTCTGACTATAGAATATTACACTGAGTCTGACTATAGTATATTACACTGAGTCTGACTATAGTATATTACACTGAGTCTGACTATAGTATATTACACTGAGTCTGACTATAGCATATTACACTGAGTCTGACTATAGTATATTACACTGAGTCTGACTATAATATATTACACTGAGTCTGACTATAGTATATTACACTGAGTCTGACTATAGTATATTACACTGAGTCTGACTATAGTATATTACACTGTCTGACTATAGTATATTACACTGTCTGACTATAGTATATTACACTGAGTCTGACTATAGAATATTACACTGTCTGACTATAGTATATTATACAGTCTGACTATAGTATATTACACTGAGTCTGACTATAGTATATTATACTGAGTCTGACTATAGTATATTACACAGTCTGACTATAGTATATTACACTGAGTCTGACTATAGTACATTACACTGAGTCTGACTATAGTATATTACACTGAGTCTGACTATAGTATATTACACTGAGTCTGACTATAGTATATTACACTGAGTCTGACTATAGTATATTACACTGAGTCTGACTATAGTATATTACACTGAGTCTGACTATAGTATATTACACTGAGTCTGACTATAGTATATTACACTGAGTCTGACTATAGTATATTACACTGAGTCTGACTATAGTATATTACACTGAGTCTGACTATAGTAGATTACACTGAGTCTGACTATAGTATATTACACTGAGTCTGACTATAGTATATTACACTGAGTCTGACTATAGAATATTACACTGCCTGTCTATAGTATATTACACTGTCTGACTATAGTATATTACACTGTCTGACTATACTATATTACACTGAGTCTGACTATAGTATATTACACTGAGTCTGACTATAGTATATTACACTGAGTCTGACTATAGTATATTACATTGAGTCTGACTATAGTATATTACACTAAGTCTGACTATATTATATTACACTGAGTCTGACTATAGCATATTACACTGAGTCTGACTATAGTATATTACACTGAGTCTGACTATAGTATATTACACTGAGTCTGACTATAGTATATTACACTGTCTGACTATAGTATATTACACTGTCTGACTATAGTATATTACACTGAGTCTGACTATAGTATATTACAATGAGTCTGACTATAGTATATTACAATGAGTCTGACTATAGTATATTACAATGAGTCTGACTATAGTATATTACACTGAGTCTGACAATAGTATATTACAATGTCTGAGTATAGTATATTACACTGAGTCTGACTATAGTATATTACACTGAGTCTGACTATGGTATATTACACTTTCTGACTATAGTATATTACACTGAGTCTGACTATAATATATTACACTGAGTCTGACTATCGTATATTACACTGAGTCTGACTATAGTATATTACACTGAGTCTGACTATAGTATATTACACTGAGTCTGACTATAGCATATTACACTGAGTCTGACTATAGTATATTACACTGAGTCTGACTATAATATATTACACTGAGTCTGACTATAGTATATTACACTGAGTCTGACTATAGTATATTACACTGAGTCTGACTATAATATATTACACTGTCTGACTATAGTATATTACACTGTCTGACTATACTATATTACACTGAGTCTGACTATAGTATATTACACTGAGTCTGACTATAGTATATTACACTGAGTCTGACTATAGTATATTACATTGAGTCTGACTATAGTATATTACACTAAGTCTGACTATATTATATTACACTGAGTCTGACTATAGCATATTACACTGAGTCTGACTATAGTATATTACACTGAGTCTGACTATAGTATATTACACTGAGTCTGACTATAGTATATTACACTGTCTGACTATAGTATATTACACTGTCTGACTATAGTATATTACACTGAGTCTGACTATAGTATATTACAATGAGTCTGACTATAGTATATTACAATGAGTCTGACTATAGTATATTACAATGAGTCTGACTATAGTATATTACACTGAGTCTGACAATAGTATATTACAATGTCTGAGTATAGTATATTACACTGAGTCTGACTATAGTATATTACACTGAGTCTGACTATGGTATATTACACTTTCTGACTATAGTATATTACACTGAGTCTGACTATAATATATTACACTGAGTCTGACTATCGTATATTACACTGAGTCTGACTATAGTATATTACACTGAGTCTGACTATAGTATATTACACTGAGTCTGACTATAGCATATTACACTGAGTCTGACTATAGTATATTACACTGAGTCTGACTATAATATATTACACTGAGTCTGACTATAGTATATTACACTGAGTCTGACTATAGTATATTACACTGAGTCTGACTATAATATATTACACTGTCTGACTATAGTATATTACACTGTCTGACTATAGTATATTACACTGAGTCTGACTATAGAATATTACACTGTCTGACTATAGTATATTATACAGTCTGACTATAGTATATTACACTGAGTCTGACTATAGTATATTATACTGAGTCTGACTATAGTATATTACACAGTCTGACTATAGTATATTACACTGAGTCTGACTATAGTACATTACACTGAGTCTGACTATAGTATATTACACTGAGTCTGACTATAGTATATTACACTGAGTCTGACTATAGTATATTACACTGAGTCTGACTATAGTATATTACACTGAGTCTGACTATAGTATATTACACTGAGTCTGACTATAGTATATTACACTGAGTCTGACTATAGTATATTACACTGAGTCTGACTATAGTATATTACACTGAGTCTGACTATAGTATATTACACTGAGTCTGACTATAGTATATTACACTGAGTCTGACTATAGTAGATTACACTGAGTCTGACTATAGTATATTACACTGAGTCTGACTATAGTATATTACACTGAGTCTGACTATAGAATATTACACTGCCTGTCTATAGTATATTACACTGTCTGACTATAGTATATTACACTGTCTGACTATACTATATTACACTGAGTCTGACTATAGTATATTACACTGAGTCTGACTATAGTATATTACACTGAGTCTGACTATAGTATATTACATTGAGTCTGACTATAGTATATTACACTAAGTCTGACTATATTATATTACACTGAGTCTGACTATAGCATATTACACTGAGTCTGACTATAGTATATTACACTGAGTCTGACTATAGTATATTACACTGAGTCTGACTATAGTATATTACACTGTCTGACTATAGTATATTACACTGTCTGACTATAGTATATTACACTGAGTCTGACTATAGTATATTACAATGAGTCTGACTATAGTATATTACAATGAGTCTGACTATAGTATATTACAATGAGTCTGACTATAGTATATTACACTGAGTCTGACAATAGTATATTACAATGTCTGAGTATAGTATATTACACTGAGTCTGACTATAGTATATTACACTGAGTCTGACTATAGTATATTACACTGAGTCTGACTATAGTATATTACACTGAGTCTGACTATAGAATATTACACTGAGTCTGACTATAGTATATTACACTGAGTCTGACTATAGTATATTACACTGAGTCTGACTATAGTATATTACACTGAGTCTGACTATAGCATATTACACTGAGTCTGACTATAGTATATTACACTGAGTCTGACTATAATATATTACACTGAGTCTGACTATAGTATATTACACTGAGTCTGACTATAGTATATTACACTGAGTCTGACTATAGTATATTACACTGTCTGACTATAGTATATTACACTGTCTGACTATAGTATATTACACTGAGTCTGACTATAGAATATTACACTGTCTGACTATAGTATATTATACAGTCTGACTATAGTATATTACACTGAGTCTGACTATAGTATATTATACTGAGTCTGACTATAGTATATTACACAGTCTGACTATAGTATATTACACTGAGTCTGACTATAGTACATTACACTGAGTCTGACTATAGTATATTACACTGAGTCTGACTATAGTATATTACACTGAGTCTGACTATAGTATATTACACTGAGTCTGACTATAGTATATTACACTGAGTCTGACTATAGTATATTACACTGAGTCTGACTATAGTATATTACACTGAGTCTGACTATAGTATATTACACTGAGTCTGACTATAGTATATTACACTGAGTCTGACTATAGTATATTACACTGAGTCTGACTATAGTATATTACACTGAGTCTGACTATAGTAGATTACACTGAGTCTGACTATAGTATATTACACTGAGTCTGACTATAGTATATTACACTGAGTCTGACTATAGAATATTACACTGCCTGTCTATAGTATATTACACTGTCTGACTATAGTATATTACACTGTCTGACTATACTATATTACACTGAGTCTGACTATAGTATATTACACTGAGTCTGACTATAGTATATTACACTGAGTCTGACTATAGTATATTACATTGAGTCTGACTATAGTATATTACACTAAGTCTGACTATATTATATTACACTGAGTCTGACTATAGCATATTACACTGAGTCTGACTATAGTATATTACACTGAGTCTGACTATAGTATATTACACTGAGTCTGACTATAGTATATTACACTGTCTGACTATAGTATATTACACTGTCTGACTATAGTATATTACACTGAGTCTGACTATAGTATATTACAATGAGTCTGACTATAGTATATTACAATGAGTCTGACTATAGTATATTACAATGAGTCTGACTATAGTATATTACACTGAGTCTGACAATAGTATATTACAATGTCTGAGTATAGTATATTACACTGAGTCTGACTATAGTATATTACACTGAGTCTGACTATGGTATATTACACTTTCTGACTATAGTATATTACACTGAGTCTGACTATAATATATTACACTGAGTCTGACTATCGTATATTACACTGAGTCTGACTATAGTATATTACACTGAGTCTGACTATAGTATATTACACTGAGTCTGACTATAGCATATTACACTGAGTCTGACTATAGTATATTACACTGAGTCTGACTATAATATATTACACTGAGTCTGACTATAGTATATTACACTGAGTCTGACTATAGTATATTACACTGAGTCTGACTATAGTATATTACACTGTCTGACTATAGTATATTACACTGTCTGACTATAGTATATTACACTGAGTCTGACTATAGAATATTACACTGTCTGACTATAGTATATTATACAGTCTGACTATAGTATATTACACTGAGTCTGACTATAGTATATTATACTGAGTCTGACTATAGTATATTACACAGTCTGACTATAGTATATTACACTGAGTCTGACTATAGTACATTACACTGAGTCTGACTATAGTATATTACACTGAGTCTGACTATAGTATATTACACTGAGTCTGACTATAGTATATTACACTGAGTCTGACTATAGTATATTACACTGAGTCTGACTATAGTATATTACACTGAGTCTGACTATAGTATATTACACTGAGTCTGACTATAGTATATTACACTGAGTCTGACTATAGTATATTACACTGAGTCTGACTATAGTATATTACACTGAGTCTGACTATAGTATATTACACTGAGTCTGACTATAGTAGATTACACTGAGTCTGACTATAGTATATTACACTGAGTCTGACTATAGTATATTACACTGAGTCTGACTATAGAATATTACACTGCCTGTCTATAGTATATTACACTGTCTGACTATAGTATATTACACTGTCTGACTATACTATATTACACTGAGTCTGACTATAGTATATTACACTGAGTCTGACTATAGTATATTACACTGAGTCTGACTATAGTATATTACATTGAGTCTGACTATAGTATATTACACTAAGTCTGACTATATTATATTACACTGAGTCTGACTATAGCATATTACACTGAGTCTGACTATAGTATATTACACTGAGTCTGACTATAGTATATTACACTGAGTCTGACTATAGTATATTACACTGTCTGACTATAGTATATTACACTGTCTGACTATAGTATATTACACTGAGTCTGACTATAGTATATTACAATGAGTCTGACTATAGTATATTACAATGAGTCTGACTATAGTATATTACAATGAGTCTGACTATAGTATATTACACTGAGTCTGACAATAGTATATTACAATGTCTGAGTATAGTATATTACACTGAGTCTGACTATAGTATATTACACTGAGTCTGACTATGGTATATTACACTTTCTGACTATAGTATATTACACTGAGTCTGACTATAATATATTACACTGAGTCTGACTATCGTATATTACACTGAGTCTGACTATAGTATATTACACTGAGTCTGACTATAGTATATTACACTGAGTCTGACTATAGCATATTACACTGAGTCTGACTATAGTATATTACACTGAGTCTGACTATAATATATTACACTGAGTCTGACTATAGTATATTACACTGAGTCTGACTATAGTATATTACACTGAGTCTGACTATAATATATTACACTGTCTGACTATAGTATATTACACTGTCTGACTATAGTATATTACACTGAGTCTGACTATAGAATATTACACTGTCTGACTATAGTATATTATACAGTCTGACTATAGTATATTACACTGAGTCTGACTATAGTATATTATACTGAGTCTGACTATAGTATATTACACAGTCTGACTATAGTATATAACACTGAGTCTGACTATAGTACATTACACTGAGTCTGACTATAGTATATTACACTGAGTCTGACTATAGTATATTACACTGAGTCTGACTATAGTATATTACACTGAGTCTGACTATAGTATATTACACTGAGTCTGACTATAGTATATTACACTGAGTCTGACTATAGTATATTACACTGAGTCTGACTATAGTATATTACACTGAGTCTGACTATAGTATATTACACTGAGTCTGACTATAGTATATTACACTGAGTCTGACTATAGTATATTACACTGAGTCTGACTATAGTAGATTACACTGAGTCTGACTATAGTATATTACACTGAGTCTGACTATAGTATATTACACTGAGTCTGACTATAGAATATTACACTGCCTGTCTATAGTATATTACACTGTCTGACTATAGTATATTACACTGTCTGACTATACTATATTACACTGAGTCTGACTATAGTATATTACACTGAGTCTGACTATAGTATATTACACTGAGTCTGACTATAGTATATTACATTGAGTCTGACTATAGTATATTACACTAAGTCTGACTATATTATATTACACTGAGTCTGACTATAGCATATTACACTGAGTCTGACTATAGTATATTACACTGAGTCTGACTATAGTATATTACACTGAGTCTGACTATAGTATATTACACTGTCTGACTATAGTATATTACACTGTCTGACTATAGTATATTACACTGAGTCTGACTATAGTATATTACAATGAGTCTGACTATAGTATATTACAATGAGTCTGACTATAGTATATTACAATGAGTCTGACTATAGTATATTACACTGAGTCTGACAATAGTATATTACAATGTCTGAGTATAGTATATTACACTGAGTCTGACTATAGTATATTACACTGAGTCTGACTATGGTATATTACACTTTCTGACTATAGTATATTACACTGAGTCTGACTATAATATATTACACTGAGTCTGACTATCGTATATTACACTGAGTCTGACTATAGTATATTACACTGAGTCTGACTATAGTATATTACACTGAGTCTGACTATAGTAAATTACACTGAGTCTGACTATAGTATATTACACTGAGTCTGACTATATTATATTACACTGAGTCTGACTATAGTATATTACACTGAGTCTGACTATAGTATATTACACTGAGTCTGAGTATAGTATATTACACTGAGTCTGACTATAGTATATTACATTGAGTCTGACTATAGCATATTACACTGAGTCTGACTATAGTATATTACACTGATTCTGACTATAGTATATTACACTGAGTCTGACTATAGTATATTACACTGTCTGACTATAGTATATTACACTGTCTGACTATAGTATATTACACTGAGTCTGACTATAGTATATTACAATGAGTCTGACTATAGTATATTACAATGAGTCTGACTATAGTATATTACAATGAGTCTGACTATAGTATATTACACTGAGTCTGACAATAGTATATTACAATGTCTGAGTATAGTATATTACACTGAGTCTGACTATAGTATATTACACTGAGTCTGACTATGGTATATTACACTTTCTGACTATAGTATATTACACTGAGTCTGACTATAATATATTACACTGAGTCTGACTATCGTATATTACACTGAGTCTGACTATAGTATATTACACTGAGTCTGACTATAGTATATTACACTGAGTCTGACTATAGTAAATTACACTGAGTCTGACTATAGTATATTACACTGAGTCTGACTATATTATATTACACTGAGTCTGACTATAGTATATTACACTGAGTCTGACTATAGTATATTACACTGAGTCTGAGTATAGTATATTACACTGAGTCTGACTATAGTATATTACACTGTCTGACTATAGTATATTACACTGTCTGACTATAGTATATTACAATGAGTCTGACTATAGTATATTACACTGAGTCTGACTATAGTATATTACAATGTCTGAGTATAGTATATTACACTGAGTATGACTATGGTATTTTACACTTTCTGACTTTAGTATATTACACTGAGTCTGACTATAGTATATTACACTGAGTCTGACTATAGTATATTACACTGAGTCTGACAATAGTATATTACAATGTCTGAGTATAGTATATTACACTGAGTCTGACTATAGTATATTACAATGAGTCTGACTATAGTATATTACACTGAGTCTGACTATAGTATATTAAACTGAGTCTGACTATAGTATATTACACTGTCTGACTATAGTATATTACACTGAGTCTGACTATATTATATTTCACTGAGTCTGACTATAGTATATTACACTGAGTCTGACTATAGTATATTACACTGAGTCTGACTATAGTATATTACACTGAGTCTGACTATAGTATATTACACTGTCTGACTATAGTATATTACACTGTCTGACTATAGTATATTACACTGAGTCTGACTATAGTATATTACACTGAGTCCGACTATAGTATATTACACTGAGTCTGACTATAGTATATTACACTGTCTGACTATAGTATATTACACTGAGTCTGACTATAGTATATTATACTGTCTGACTATAGTATATTACACTGAGTCTGACAATAGTATATTACACTGAGTCTGACTATAGTATATAACACTGAGTCTGACTATAGTATATTACACTGAGTCTGACTATAGTATATTACACTGAGTCCGACTATAGTATATTACACTGAGTCTGACTATAGTATATTACACTGAGTCTGACTATAGTATATTACACTGTCTGACTATAGTATATTACACTGTCTGACTATAGTATATTACAATGAGTCTGACTATAGTATATTACACTGAGTCTGACTATAGTATATTACACTGAGTCTGACTATAGTATATTACACTGAGTCTGACTATAGTATATTACACTGAGTCATACTATAGTATATTACACTGAGTCTGACTATAGTATATTACACTGAGTCTGACTATAGTATATTACACTGAGTCTGACTATAGTATATTACACTGAGTCATACTATAGTATATTACACTGAGTCATACTATAGTATATTACACTGAGTCTGACTATAGTATATTACACTGAGTCTGACTATATTATATTACACTGAGTCTGACTATAGTATATTACACTGTCTGACTATAGTATATTACACTGAGTCCGACTATATTATATTACACTGAGTCCGACTATATTATATTACACTGAGTCCGACTATAGTATATTACACTGAGTCCGACTATAATATATTACACTGTCTGACTATAGTATATTACACTGAGTCTGACTATAGTATATTACACTGAGTCTGACTATAGTATATTACACTGTCTGACTATAGTATATTACACTGAGTCTGACTATAGTATATTACACTGAGTCTGACTATAGTATATTACACTGAGTCTGACTATAGTATATTACACTGAGTCTGACTATAGTATATTACACTGAGTCTGACTATAGTATATTACACTGAGTCTGACTATAGTATATACACTGAGTCTGACTATAGTATATTACACTGAGTCTGACTATAGTATATTACACTGAGTCTGACTATAGTATATTACACTGAGTCTGACTATAGTATATTACACTGAGTCTGACTATAGTATATTACACTGAGTCTGACTATAGTATATTACACTGATTCTGACTATAGTATATTACACTGAGTCTGACTATAGTATATTACACTGAGTCTGACTATAGTAGATTACACTGAGTCTGACTATAGTATATTACACTGAGTCTGACTATAGAATATTACACTGCCTGACTATAGTATATTATACTGTCTGACTATAGTATATTACACTGAGTCTGACTATAGTATATTACACTGAGTCTGACTATAGTATATTACACTGAGTCTGACTATAGTATATTACACTGAGTCTGACTATAGTATATTACACTGAGTCTGACTATCGTATATTACACTGAGTCTGACTATAGTATATTACACTGAGTCTGACTATAGTAGATTACACTGAGTCTGACTATAGTATATTACACTGAGTCTGACTATAGTATATTACACTGAGTCTGACTATAGAATATTACACTGCCTGACTATAGTATATTATACTGTCTGACTATAGTATATTACACTGTCTGACTATAGTATATTACACTGAGTCTGACTATAGTATATTACACTGAGTCTGACTATAGTATATTACACTGAGTCTGACTATAGTATATTACACTGAGTCTGACTATAGTATATTACACTGAGTCTGACTATAGTATATTACACTGAGTCTGACTATAGTATATTACACTGAGTCTGACTATAGTATATTACACTGAGTCTGACTATAGTATATTACACTGAGTCTGACTATAGTATATTACACTGAGTCTGACTATAGCATATTACACTGAGTCTGACTATAGTATATTACACTGAGTCTGACTATAGTATATTACACTGAGTCTGACTATATTATATTACACTGAGTCTGACTATAGTATATTACACTGAGTCTGACTATAGTATATTACACTGAGTCTGACTATAGTAATTTACACTGAGTCTGACTATAGTATATTACACTGAGTCTGACTATATTATATTACACTGAGTCTGACTATAGTATATTACACTGAGTCTGACTATAGTATATTACACTGAGTCTGACTATAGTATATTACACTGAGTCTGACTATAGTATATTACACTGAGTCTGACTATAGTATATTACACTGAGTCTGACTATAGTATATTACACTGAGTCTGACTATATTATATTACACTGAGTCTGACTATAGTATATTACACTGAGTCTGACTATAGAATATTACACTGCCTGACTATAGTATATTATACTGTCTGACTATAGTATATTACACTGTCTGACTATAGTATATTACACTGAGTCTGACTATAGTATATTACACTGAGTCTGACTATAGTATATTACACTGAGTCTGACTATAGTATATTACACTGAGTCTGACTATAGTATATTACACTGAGTCTGACTATAGTATATTACACTGAGTCTGACTATAGTATATTACACTGAGTCTGACTATAGTATATTACACTGAGTCTGACTATAGTATATTACACTGAGTCTGACTATAGTATATTACACTGAGTCTGACTATAGCATATTACACTGAGTCTGACTATAGTATATTACACTGAGTCTGACTATAGTATATTACACTGAGTCTGACTATATTATATTAAACTGAGTCTGACTATAGTATATTACACTGAGTCTGACTATAGTATATTACACTGAGTCTGACTATAGTAATTTACACTGAGTCTGACTATAGTATATTACACTGAGTCTGACTATATTATATTACACTGGGTCTGACTATAGTATATTACACTGAGTCTGACTATAGTATATTACACTGAGTCTGACTATAGTATATTACACTGAGTCTGACTATAGTATATTACACTGAGTCTGACTATAGTATATTACACTGAGTCTGACTATAGTATATTACACTGAGTCTGACTATAGTATATTACACTGAGTCTGACTATAGTATATTACACTGAGTCTGACTATAGTATATTACACTGAGTCTGACTATAGTATATTACACTGAGTCTGACTATATTATATTACACTGAGTCTGACTATAGTATATTACACTGAGTCTGACTATAGAATATTACACTGCCTGACTATAGTATATTATACTGTCTGACTATAGTATATTACACTGTCTGACTATAGTATATTACACTGAGTCTGACTATAGTATATTACACTGAGTCTGACTATAGTATATTACACTGAGTCTGACTATAGTATATTACACTGAGTCTGACTATAGTATATTACACTGAGTCTGACTATAGTATATTACACTGAGTCTGACTATAGTATATTACACTGAGTCTGACTATAGTATATTACACTGAGTCTGACTATAGTATATTACACTGAGTCTGACTATAGTATATTACACTGAGTCTGACTATAGCATATTACACTGAGTCTGACTATAGTATATTACACTGAGTCTGACTATAGTATATTACACTGAGTCTGACTATATTATATTAAACTGAGTCTGACTATAGTATATTACACTGAGTCTGACTATAGTATATTACACTGAGTCTGACTATAGTAATTTACACTGAGTCTGACTATAGTATATTACACTGAGTCTGACTATATTATATTACACTGGGTCTGACTATAGTATATTACACTGAGTCTGACTATAGTATATTACACTGAGTCTGACTATAGTATATTACACTGAGTCTGACTATAGTATATTACACTGAGTCTGACTATAGTATATTACACTGAGTCTGACTATAGTATATTACACTGAGTCTGACTATATTATATTACACTGAGTCTGACTATAGTATATTACACTGAGTCTGACTATAGTATATTACACTGAGTCTGACTATAGTATATTACACTGAGTCTGACTATAGTAATTTACACTGAGTCTGACTATAGTATATTACACTGAGTCTGACTATATTATATTACACTGAGTCTGACTATAGTATATTACACTGAGTCTGACTATAGTATATTACACTGAGTCTGACTATAGTATATTACACTGAGTCTGACTATAGTATATTACACTGAGTCTGACTATAGTATATTACACTGAGTCTGACTATAGTATATTACACTGAGTCCGACTATAGTATATTACACTGAGTCTGACTATAGTATATTACACTGTCTGACTATAGCATATTACACTGAGTCTGACTATAGTATATTATACTGTCTGACTATAGTATATTACATTGAGTCTGACAATAGTATATTACACTGAGTCTGACTATAGTATATAACACTGAGTCTGACTATAGTATATTACACTGAGTCTGACTATAGTATATTACACTGAGTCCGACTATAGTATATTACACTGAGTCTGACTATAGTATATTACACTGAGTCAGACTATAGTATATTACACTGTCTGACTATAGTATATTACACTGAGTCTGACTATAGTATATTACACTGAGTCTGACTATAGTATATTACACTGAGTCTGACTATAGTATATTACACTGAGTCTGACTATAGTATATTACACTGAGTCTGACTATAGTATATTACACTGAGTCTGACTATAGTATATTACACTGAGTCTGACTATAGTATATTACACTGAGTCTGACTATAGTATATTACACTGAGTCTGACTATAGTATATTACACTGAGTCTGACTATAGTATATTACACTGAGTCTGACTATAGTAAATTACACTGTCTGACTATAGTATATTACACTGAGTCTGACTATAGTATATTACACTGTCTGACTATAGTATATTACACTGAGTCCGACTATATTATATTACACTGAGTCCGACTATATTATATTACACTGAGTCCGACTATAGTATATTACACTGAGTCCGACTATAGTATATTACACTGTCTGACTATAGTATATTACACTGAGTCTGACTATAGTATATTACACTGAGTCTGACTATAGTATATTACACTGTCTGACTATAGTATATTACACTGAGTCTGACTATAGTATATTACACTGAGTCTGACTATAGTATATTACACTGAGTCTGACTATAGTATATTACACTGAGTCTGACTATAGTATATTACACTGAGTCTGACTATAGTATATTACACTGAGTCTGACTATAGTATATTACACTGAGTCTGACTATAGTATATTACACTGAGTCTGACTATAGTATATTACACTGAGTCTGACTATAGTATATTACACTGAGTCTGACTATAGTATATTACACTGAGTCTGACTATAGTATATTACACTGAGTCTGACTATAGTATATTACACTGAGTCTGACTATAGTATATTACACTGAGTCTGACTATAGTATATTACACTGAGTCTGACTATAGTAGATTACACTGAGTCTGACTATAGTATATTACACTGAGTCTGACTATAGTATATTACACTGAGTCTGACTATAGAATATTACACTGCCTGTCTATAGTATATTACACTGTCTGACTATAGTATATTACACTGTCTGACTATACTATATTACACTGAGTCTGACTATAGTATATTACACTGAGTCTGACTATAGTATATTACACTGAGTCTGACTATAGTATATTACACTGAGTCTGACTATAGTATATTACACTAAGTCTGACTATATTATATTACACTGAGTCTGACTATAGCATATTACACTGAGTCTGACTATAGTATATTACACTGAGTCTGACTATAGTATATTACACTGAGTCTGACTATAGTATATTACACTGTCTGACTATTGTATATTACACTGTCTGACTATAGTATATTACACTGAGTCTGACTATAGTATATTACAAAGAGTCTGACTATAGTATATTACAATGAGTCTGACTATAGTATATTACAATGAGTCTGACTATAGTATATTACACTGAGTCCGACAATATTATATTACAATGTCTGAGTATAGTATATTACACTGAGTCTGACTATAATATATTACACTGAGTCTGACTATCGTATATTACACTGAGTCTGACTATAGTATATTACACTGAGTCTGACTATAGTATATTACACTGAGTCTGACTATAGTAAATTACACTGAGTCTGACTATAGTATATTACACTGAGTCTGACTATATTATATTACACTGAGTCTGACTATAGTATATTACACTGAGTCTGACTATAGTATATTACACTGAGTCTGACTATAGTATATTACACTGATTCTGACTATAGTATATTACACTGAGTCTGACTATAGTATATTACACTGAGTCTGACTATAGTAGATTACACTGAGTCTGACTATAGTATATTACACTGAGTCTGACTATAGAATATTACACTGCCTGACTATAGTATATTATACTGTCTGACTATAGTATATTACACTGAGTCTGACTATAGTATATTACACTGAGTCTGACTATAGTATATTACACTGAGTCTGACTATAGTATATTACACTGAGTCTGACTATAGTATATTACACTGAGTCTGACTATCGTATATTACACTGAGTCTGACTATAGTATATTACACTGAGTCTGACTATAGTAGATTACACTGAGTCTGACTATAGTATATTACACTGAGTCTGACTATAGTATATTACACTGAGTCTGACTATAGAATATTACACTGCCTGACTATAGTATATTATACTGTCTGACTATAGTATATTACACTGTCTGACTATAGTATATTACACTGAGTCTGACTATAGTATATTACACTGAGTCTGACTATAGTATATTACACTGAGTCTGACTATAGTATATTACACTGAGTCTGACTATAGTATATTACACTGAGTCTGACTATAGTATATTACACTGAGTCTGACTATAGTATATTACACTGAGTCTGACTATAGTATATTACACTGAGTCTGACTATAGTATATTACACTGAGTCTGACTATAGTATATTACACTGAGTCTGACTATAGCATATTACACTGAGTCTGACTATAGTATATTACACTGAGTCTGACTATAGTATATTACACTGAGTCTGACTATATTATATTACACTGAGTCTGACTATAGTATATTACACTGAGTCTGACTATAGTATATTACACTGAGTCTGACTATAGTAATTTACACTGAGTCTGACTATAGTATATTACACTGAGTCTGACTATATTATATTACACTGAGTCTGACTATAGTATATTACACTGAGTCTGACTATAGTATATTACACTGAGTCTGACTATAGTATATTACACTGAGTCTGACTATAGTATATTACACTGAGTCTGACTATAGTATATTACACTGAGTCTGACTATAGTATATTACACTGAGTCTGACTATATTATATTACACTGAGTCTGACTATAGTATATTACACTGAGTCTGACTATAGAATATTACACTGCCTGACTATAGTATATTATACTGTCTGACTATAGTATATTACACTGTCTGACTATAGTATATTACACTGAGTCTGACTATAGTATATTACACTGAGTCTGACTATAGTATATTACACTGAGTCTGACTATAGTATATTACACTGAGTCTGACTATAGTATATTACACTGAGTCTGACTATAGTATATTACACTGAGTCTGACTATAGTATATTACACTGAGTCTGACTATAGTATATTACACTGAGTCTGACTATAGTATATTACACTGAGTCTGACTATAGTATATTACACTGAGTCTGACTATAGCATATTACACTGAGTCTGACTATAGTATATTACACTGAGTCTGACTATAGTATATTACACTGAGTCTGACTATATTATATTAAACTGAGTCTGACTATAGTATATTACACTGAGTCTGACTATAGTATATTACACTGAGTCTGACTATAGTAATTTACACTGAGTCTGACTATAGTATATTACACTGAGTCTGACTATATTATATTACACTGGGTCTGACTATAGTATATTACACTGAGTCTGACTATAGTATATTACACTGAGTCTGACTATAGTATATTACACTGAGTCTGACTATAGTATATTACACTGAGTCTGACTATAGTATATTACACTGAGTCTGACTATAGTATATTACACTGAGTCTGACTATATTATATTACACTGAGTCTGACTATAGTATATTACACTGAGTCTGACTATAGTATATTACACTGAGTCTGACTATAGTATATTACACTGAGTCTGACTATAGTAATTTACACTGAGTCTGACTATAGTATATTACACTGAGTCTGACTATATTATATTACACTGAGTCTGACTATAGTATATTACACTGAGTCTGACTATAGTATATTACACTGAGTCTGACTATAGTATATTACACTGAGTCTGACTATAGTATATTACACTGAGTCTGACTATAGTATATTACACTGAGTCTGACTATAGTATATTACACTGAGTCCGACTATAGTATATTACACTGAGTCTGACTATAGTATATTACACTGTCTGACTATAGCATATTACACTGAGTCTGACTATAGTATATTATACTGTCTGACTATAGTATATTACATTGAGTCTGACAATAGTATATTACACTGAGTCTGACTATAGTATATAACACTGAGTCTGACTATAGTATATTACACTGAGTCTGACTATAGTATATTACACTGAGTCCGACTATAGTATATTACACTGAGTCTGACTATAGTATATTACACTGAGTCAGACTATAGTATATTACACTGTCTGACTATAGTATATTACACTGAGTCTGACTATAGTATATTACACTGAGTCTGACTATAGTATATTACACTGAGTCTGACTATAGTATATTACACTGAGTCTGACTATAGTATATTACACTGAGTCTGACTATAGTATATTACACTGAGTCTGACTATAGTATATTACACTGAGTCTGACTATAGTATATTACACTGAGTCTGACTATAGTATATTACACTGAGTCTGACTATAGTATATTACACTGAGTCTGACTATAGTATATTACACTGAGTCTGACTATAGTAAATTACACTGTCTGACTATAGTATATTACACTGAGTCTGACTATAGTATATTACACTGTCTGACTATAGTATATTACACTGAGTCCGACTATATTATATTACACTGAGTCCGACTATATTATATTACACTGAGTCCGACTATAGTATATTACACTGAGTCCGACTATAGTATATTACACTGTCTGACTATAGTATATTACACTGAGTCTGACTATAGTATATTACACTGAGTCTGACTATAGTATATTACACTGTCTGACTATAGTATATTACACTGAGTCTGACTATAGTATATTACACTGAGTCTGACTATAGTATATTACACTGAGTCTGACTATAGTATATTACACTGAGTCTGACTATAGTATATTACACTGAGTCTGACTATAGTATATTACACTGAGTCTGACTATAGTATATTACACTGAGTCTGACTATAGTATATTACACTGAGTCTGACTATAGTATATTACACTGAGTCTGACTATAGTATATTACACTGAGTCTGACTATAGTATATTACACTGAGTCTGACTATAGTATATTACACTGAGTCTGACTATAGTATATTACACTGAGTCTGACTATAGTATATTACACTGAGTCTGACTATAGTATATTACACTGAGTCTGACTATAGTAGATTACACTGAGTCTGACTATAGTATATTACACTGAGTCTGACTATAGTATATTACACTGAGTCTGACTATAGAATATTACACTGCCTGTCTATAGTATATTACACTGTCTGACTATAGTATATTACACTGTCTGACTATACTATATTACACTGAGTCTGACTATAGTATATTACACTGAGTCTGACTATAGTATATTACACTGAGTCTGACTATAGTATATTACACTGAGACTGACTATAGTATATTACACTAAGTCTGACTATATTATATTACACTGAGTCTGACTATAGCATATTACACTGAGTCTGACTATAGTATATTACACTGAGTCTGACTATAGTATATTACACTGAGTCTGACTATAGTATATTACACTGTCTGACTATTGTATATTACACTGTCTGACTATAGTATATTACACTGAGTCTGACTATAGTATATTACAAAGAGTCTGACTATAGTATATTACAATGAGTCTGACTATAGTATATTACAATGAGTCTGACTATAGTATATTACACTGAGTCCGACAATATTATATTACAATGTCTGAGTATAGTATATTACACTGAGTCTGACTATAATATATTACACTGAGTCTGACTATCGTATATTACACTGAGTCTGACTATAGTATATTACACTGAGTCTGACTATAGTATATTACACTGAGTCTGACTATAGTAAATTACACTGAGTCTGACTATAGTATATTACACTGAGTCTGACTATATTATATTACACTGAGTCTGACTATAGTATATTACACTGAGTCTGACTATAGTATATTACACTGAGTCTGACTATAGTATATTACACTGAGTCTGACTATAGTATATTACACTGTCTGACTATAGTATATTACACTGAGTCTGACTATAGTATATTACACTGAGTCAGACTATAGTATATTACACTGAGTCCGACTATAGTATATTACACTGAGTCTGACTATAGTATATTACACTGTCTGACTATAGTATATTACACTGAGTCTGACTATAGTATATTATACTGTCTGACTATAGTATATTACACTGAGTCTGACAATAGTATATTACACTGAGTCTGACTATAGTATATTACACTGAGTCCGACTATAGTATATTACACTGAGTCTGACTATAGTATATTACACTGTCTGACTATAGTATATTACACTGAGTCTGACTATAGTATATTATACTGTCTGACTATAGTATATTACACTGAGTCTGACAATAGTATATTACACTGAGTCTGACTATAGTATATTACACTGAGTCTGACTATAGTATATTACACTGAGTCTGACTATAGTATATTACACTGAGTCTGACTATAGTATATTACACTGAGTCTGACTATAGTAAATTACACTGTCTGACTATAGTATATTACACTGAGTCTGACTATAGTATATTACACTGTCTGACTATAGTATATTACACTGAGTCCGACTATATTATATTACACTGAGTCCGACTATAGTATATTACACTGAGTCCGACTATAGTATATTACACTGTCTGACTATAGTATATTACACTGAGTCTGACTATAGTATATTACACTGAGTCTGACTATAGTATATTACAATGAGTCTGACTATAGTATATTACACTGAGTCTGACTATAGTATATACACTGAGTCTGACTATAGTTTATTACACTGAGTCTGACTATAGTATATTACACTGAGTCTGACTATAGTATATTACACTGAGTCTGACTATAGTATATTACACTGAGTCTGACTATAGTATATTACACTGAGTCTGACTATAGTATATTACACTGAGTCTGACTATAGTATATTACACTGAGTCTGACTATAGTATATTACACTGAGTCTGACTATAGTAGATTACACTGAGTCTGACTATAGTATATTACACTGAGTCTGACTATAGAATATTACACTGCCTGACTATAGTATATTATACTGTCTGACTATAGTATATTACACTGTCTGACTATAGTATATTACACTGAGTCTGACTATAGTATATTACACTGAGTCTGACTATAGTATATTACACTGAGTCTGACTATAGTATATTACACTGAGTCTGACTATAGAATATTACACTGAGTCTGACTATAGTATATTACACTGAGTCTGACTATAATATATTACACTGAGTCTGACTATAGTATATTACACTGAGTCTGACTATAGTATATTACACTGAGTCTGACTATAGTATATTACACTGAGTCTGACTATAGTAGATTACACTGAGTCTGACTATAGTATATTACACTGAGTCTGACTATAGTATATTACACTGAGTCTGACTATAGAATATTACACTGCCTGACTATAGTATATTATACTGTCTGACTATAGTATATTACACTGTCTGACTATAGTATATTACACTGAGTCTGACTATAGTATATTACACTGAGTCTGACTATAGTATATTACACTGAGTCTGACTATAGTATATTTCACTGAGTCTGACTATAGTATATTACACTGAGTCTGACTATAGTATATTACACTGAGTCTGACTATAGTATATTACACTGAGTCTGACTATAGTATATTACACTGAGTCTGACTATAGTATATTACACTGAGTCTGACTATAGCATATTACACTGAGTCTGACTATAGTATATTACACTGAGTCTGACTATAATATATTACACTGAGTCTGACTATAGTATATTACACTGAGTCTGACTATAGTATATTACACTGAGTCTGACTATAGTATATTACACTGTCTGACTATAGTATATTACACTGTCTGACTATAGTATATTACACTGAGTCTGACTATAGAATATTACACTGTCTGACTATAGTATATTATACAGTCTGACTATAGTATATTACACTGAGTCTGACTATAGTATATTATACTGAGTCTGACTATAGTATATTACACAGTCTGACTATAGTATATTACACTGAGTCTGACTATAGTACATTACACTGAGTCTGACTATAGTATATTACACTGAGTCTGACTATAGTATATTACACTGAGTCGGACTATAGTATATTACACTGAGTCTGACTATAGTATATTACACTGAGTCTGACTATAGTATATTACACTGAGTCTGACTATAGTATATTACACTGAGTCTGACTATAGTATATTACACTGAGTCTGACTATAGTATATTACACTGAGTCTGACTATAGTATATTACACTGAGTCTGACTATAGTATATTACACTGAGTCTGACTATAGTAGATTACACTGAGTCTGACTATAGTATATTACACTGAGTCTGACTATAGTATATTACACTGAGTCTGACTATAGAATATTACACTGCCTGTCTATAGTATATTACACTGTCTGACTATAGTATATTACACTGTCTGACTATACTATATTACACTGAGTCTGACTATAGTATATTACACTGAGTCTAACTATAGTATATTACACTGAGTCTGACTATAGTATATTACATTGAGTCTGACTATAGTATATTACACTAAGTCTGACTATATTATATTACACTGAGTCTGACTATAGCATATTACACTGAGTCTGACTATAGTATATTACACTGAGTCTGACTATAGTATATTACACTGAGTCTGACTATAGTATATTACACTGTCTGACTATAGTATATTACACTGTCTGACTATAGTATATTACACTGAGTCTGACTATAGTATATTACAATGAGTCTGACTATAGTATATTACAATGAGTCTGACTATAGTATATTACAATGAGTCTGACTATAGTATATTACACTGAGTCTGACAATAGTATATTACAATGTCTGAGTATAGTATATTACACTGAGTCTGACTATAGTATATTACACTGTCTGACTATAGTATATTACACTGAGTCTGACTATAGTATATTACACTGAGTCTGACTATAGTATATTACACTGAGTCTGACTATAGTATATTACACTGAGTCTGACTATAGTATATTACACTGAGTCTGACTATAGTATATTACACTGAGTCTGACTATAGTATATTACACTGAGTCTGACTATAGTATATTACACTGAGTCTGACTATAGTATATTACACTGAGTCTGACTATAGTATATTACACTGAGTCTGACTATAGTATATTACACTGAGTCTGACTATAGTATATTACACTGAGTCTGACTATAGTATATTACACTGAGTCTGACTATAGTATATTACACTGAGTCTGACTATAGTATATTACACTGAGTCTGACTATAGTATATTACACTGAGTCTGACTATAGTATATTACACTGAGTCTGACTATAGTATATTACACTGAGTCTGACTATAGTAGATTACACTGAGTCTGACTATAGTAGATTACACTGAGTCTGACTATAGTATATTACACTGAGTCTGACTATAGTATATTACACTGAGTCTGACTATAGAATATTACACTGCCTGACTATAGTATATTATACTGTCTGACTATAGTATATTACACTGAGTCTGACTATAGTATATTACACTGAGTCTGACTATAGTATATTACACTGAGTCTGACTATAGTATATTACACTGAGTCTGACTATAGTATATTACACTGAGTCTGACTATAGTATATTACACTGAGTCTGACTATAGTATATTACACTGAGTCTGACTATAGTATATTACACTGAGTCTGACTATAGTATATTACACTGAGTCTGACTATAGCATATTACACTGAGTCTGACTATAGTATATTACACTGAGTCTGACTATAGTATATTACACTGAGTCTGACTATAGTATATTACACTGAGTCTGACTATATTATATTACACTGAGTCTGACTATAGTATATAGATAGATAGGTACTTTATTGATCCCCCGGGGGGGAAATTTCATTATCAAGCAGCTACAACACAACACAGAGCAGGTGCAAAATGCCACAACGAAAGTACACAAAAGACAGATACACGGTACATGATACATAGAGCGGCAGTATGAAAAAGTATAGAAATACAAGATATCTGGAGTGCAAAAAAAAGCTATAAAAGGACATTGCATAGTATGAGTGGTTGGCTGAATATGTAACCACTATACATTGGTGGATGTTGGATGGTTAACTATACTATACAGGTCGATGGCAGAGAAATACTTCAGTAGCTAATGCGTATGATATGAGCGAGGGTAATAATAGTTTACTTAATAGACAGACTGGGTAAATGAACAGGTAAGTGAAAATTTTGCATGGTTAAATTAGCTGTACAGTTAGGTATACAGTTATATTTACAGATAAGTGAATACTTGCATGTTTACACAAACTGTACAGGTAAATGACAGGAAGAGATACTTTAATAGCTAAATGTGTGTATGATATCATTTGGGGTAATAATAGTAATTCCCTTAAAATACAGTCCTTAGTGCGCAGGGTTTAATTACAGACAACTGCACTTATTGCACATTTGATATACTAAAAGCAATGAGAAAAGGTGCAACTGGCAGGATACTAATATGCATTCCTGAGTGAATGCCTAGGTCCAATAATTACTTACAATATTGCATGTGATATAATATAACAACTGTACATGAGTATGTAAATACAGACCTGTATGAATAAGTAGGTCCTGAGTGGATGAGTGCTGACGGAACAGAGTTACTCACGGATGGATGCATAATTGTTAAACTAGGTCCTAGCACCCCAACAGTTCCAGATCTATGTTGCCGACGGCACGGCACCCCGATGAGGCATTATATAGTCTCATAGCCGCCGGCAGGAAGGACCTCCTGTAGCGCTCTCTGGCACACCGTGGTGGGATCAGTCTGTGACTGAAAGTGCTCCTCTGCGTCATAACCATGGCATGCAGAGGGTGGGTGACGTTGTCCATGATGGCCAGCAGTTTGGCCAGGATCCGTCTCTCCGCCACCTCCTCTAGAGTGTCAAGGCTCATCCCCAGGACAGAGCTAGCCTTCCTGATCAGCTTATTTACCCGAGAAGCATCACCGGCTTTGATGTTTGCTCCCCAGCACACCACTGCAAAAAAGATGGCACTGGCCACCACAGACTGGTAGAAGGTATGCAGTAGTTTACTGCACACGTTGAAGGACCTGAGCCTCCTCAGAAAGTAGAGTCGGCTCTGGCCCTTTTTGTACAGGGCCCCGGTGTTACCAGCCCATTCCAGTCTGTTGTCCATATGGACACCCAAGAACTTGTATGACTCAACCATTTCCACATCCATCCCCTGTATAGGGACTGCAGTCAGTTGGGCCTTGGTTCTCCTGAAGTCCACCACCATCTCCTTTGTTTTGCTGATGTTGAGCTGAAGGTGGTTCTGCTCACACCACAACACAAAGTCACTGATTGTGCTCCTGTACTCCTCCTCCTGCCCACCCCTGATGCACCCTACAATAGCAGAGTCATCCGAGAACTTCTGTAGGTGGCATGTTTCAGAGTTATATCTGAAGTCTGAGGTGTAGAGGGTGAACAGGAAGGGGGACAGGACCGTACCCTGGGGGGCCCCTGTGTTGCTAACTGCCCGTTCTGACACACAGCTCTGTAGTCGCACAAATTGTGGCCTACCGGTCAGGTAGTCCGTGACCCAGGAGACTAAGGGTGCTTCCACTTTCATACTCCTCATCTTCTCACCCAGTAGCAGGGGCTGAATGGTATTGAAGGCACTGGAGAAGTCAAAAAACATGACCCTCACAGTGCAACCTGCGTATTACACTGAGTCTGACTATAGTATATTACACTGAGTCTGACTATAGTATATTACACTGAGTCTGACTATAGTATATTACACTGAGTCTGACTATAGTATATTACACTGAGTCTGACTATAGTATATACACTGAGTCTGACTATAGTATATTACACTGAGTCTGACTATAGTATATTACACTGAGTCTGACTATAGTATATTACACTGAGTCTGACTATAGTATATTACACTGAGTCTGACTATAGTATATTACACTGAGTCTGACTATAGTATATTACACTGAGTCTGACTAAAGTATATTACACTGAGTCTGACTATAGAATATTACACTGCCTGACTATAGTATATTATACTGTCTGACTATAGTATATTACACTGTCTGACTATAGTATATTACACTGAGTCTGACTATAGTATATTACACTGAGTCTGACTATAGTATATTACACTGAGTCTGACTATAGTATATTACACTGAGTCTGACTATAGTATATTACACTGAGTCTGACTATAGTATATTACACTGAGTCTGACTATAGTATATTACACTGAGTCTGACTATAGTATATTACACTGAGTCTGACTATAGTATATTACACTGAGTCTGACTATAGTATATTACACTGAGTCTGACTATAGTATATTACACTGTCTGACTATAGTATATTACACTGAGTCTGACTATAGTATATTACACTGAGTCTGACTATAGTATATTACACTTAGTCTGACTATAGTATATTACACTGAGTCTGACTATAGTATATTACACTGAGTCTGACTATAGTATATTACACTGAGTCTGACTATAGTATATTACACTGAGTCTGACTATAGTATATTACACTGTCTGACTATAGTATATTACACTGAGTCTGACTATAGTATATTACACTGAGTCTGACTATAGAATATTACACTGTCTGACTATAGTATATTATACAGTCTGACTATAGTATATTACACTGAGTCTGACTATAGTATATTACACTGAGTCTGACTATAGTATATTACACAGTCTGACTATAGTATATTACACTGAGTCTGACTATAGTATATTACACTGAGTCTGACTATAGTATATTACACTGAGTCTGACTATAGTATATTACACTGTCTGACTATAGTATATTACACTGAGTCTGACTATAGTATATTACACTGTCTGACTATAGTATATTACACTGAGTCTGACAATAGTATATTACACTGAGTCTGACTATAGTATATTACACTGAGTCTGACTATAGTATATTACACTGAGTCTGACTATAGTATAATACACTGAGTCTGACTATAGTATATTACACTGAGTCTGACTATAGTATATTACACTGAGTCTGACTATAGTATATTACACTGAGTCTGACTATAGTATATTACACTGAGTCTGACTATAGCATATTACACTGAGTCTGACTATAGTATATTACACTGAGTCTGACTATAGTATATTACACTGAGTCTGACTATAGTATATTACACTGAGTCTGACTATATTATATTACACTGAGTCTGACTATAGTATATTACACTGAGTCTGACTATAGTATATTACACTGAGTCTGACTATAGTATATTACACTGAGTCTGACTATAGTATATTACACTGAGTCTGACTATAGTATATTACACTGAGTCTGACTATAGTATATACACTGAGTCTGACTATAGTATATTACACTGAGTCTGACTATAGTATATTACACTGAGTCTGACTATAGTATATTACACTGAGTCTGACTATAGTATATTACACTGAGTCTGACTATAGTATATTACACTGAGTCTGACTATAGTATATTACACTGAGTCTGACTAAAGTATATTACACTGAGTCTGACTATAGAATATTACACTGCCTGACTATAGTATATTATACTGTCTGACTATAGTATATTACACTGTCTGACTATAGTATATTACACTGAGTCTGACTATAGTATATTACACTGAGTCTGACTATAGTATATTACACTGAGTCTGACTATAGTATATTACACTGAGTCTGACTATAGTATATTACACTGAGTCTGACTATAGTATATTACACTGAGTCTGACTATAGTATATTACACTGAGTCTGACTATAGTATATTACACTGAGTCTGACTATAGTATATTACACTGAGTCTGACTATAGTATATTACACTGTCTGACTATAGTATATTACACTGAGTCTGACTATAGTATATTACACTGAGTCTGACTATAGAATATTACACTGTCTGACTATAGTATATTATACAGTCTGACTATAGTATATTACACTGAGTCTGACTATAGTATATTACACTGAGTCTGACTATAGTATATTACACAGTCTGACTATAGTATATTACACTGAGTCTGACTATAGTATATTACACTGAGTCTGACTATAGTATATTACACTGTCTGACTATAGTATATTACACTGAGTCTGACAATAGTATATTACACTGAGTCTGACTATAGTATATTACACTGTCTGACTATAGTATATTACACTGAGTCTGACTATAGTACATTACACTGAGTCTGACTATATTATATTACACTGAGTCTGACTATAGTATATTACACTGAGTCTGACTATAGTATATTACACTGAGTCTGACTATAGTATATTACACTGAGTCTGACTATAGTATATTACACTGAGTCTGACTATAGAATATTACACTGAGTCTGACTATAGTATATTACACTGAGTCTGACTATAGTATATTACACTGAGTCTGACTATAGTATATTACACTGAGTCTGACTATATTATATTACACTGAGTCTGACTATAGTATATTACACTGAGTCTGACTATAGTATATTACACTGAGTCTGACTATAGTATATTACACTGAGTCTGACTATAGTATATTACACTGAGTCTGACTATAGTATATTACACTGAGTCTGACTATAGTATATACACTGAGTCTGACTATAGTATATTACACTGAGTCTGACTATAGTATATTACACTGAGTCTGACTATAGTATATTACACTGAGTCTGACTATAGTATATTACACTGAGTCTGACTATAGTATATTACACTGAGTCTGACTATAGTATATTACACTGAGTCTGACTATAGCATATTACACTGAGTCTGACTATAGTATATTACACTGAGTCTGACTATAGTATATTACACTGAGTCTGACTATAGTATATTACACTGAGTCTGACTATATTATATTACACTGAGTCTGACTATAGTATATTACACTGAGTCTGACTATAGTATATTACACTGAGTCTGACTATAGTATATTACACTGAGTCTGACTATAGTATATTACACTGAGTCTGACTATAGTATATTACACTGAGTCTGACTATAGTATATACACTGAGTCTGACTATAGTATATTACACTGAGTCTGACTATAGTATATTACACTGAGTCTGACTATAGTATATTACACTGAGTCTGACTATAGTATATTACACTGAGTCTGACTATAGTATATTACACTGAGTCTGACTATAGTATATTACACTGAGTCTGACTAAAGTATATTACACTGAGTCTGACTATAGAATATTACACTGCCTGACTATAGTATATTATACTGTCTGACTATAGTATATTACACTGTCTGACTATAGTATATTACACTGAGTCTGACTATAGTATATTACACTGAGTCTGACTATAGTATATTACACTGAGTCTGACTATAGTATATTACACTGAGTCTGACTATAGTATATTACACTGAGTCTGACTATAGTATATTACACTGAGTCTGACTATAGTATATTACACTGAGTCTGACTATAGTATATTACACTGAGTCTGACTATAGTATATTACACTGAGTCTGACTATAGTATATTACACTGTCTGACTATAGTATATTACACTGAGTCTGACTATAGTATATTACACTGAGTCTGACTATAGAATATTACACTGTCTGACTATAGTATATTATACAGTCTGACTATAGTATATTACACTGAGTCTGACTATAGTATATTACACTGAGTCTGACTATAGTATATTACACAGTCTGACTATAGTATATTACACTGAGTCTGACTATAGTATATTACACTGAGTCTGACTATAGTATATTACACTGTCTGACTATAGTATATTACACTGAGTCTGACAATAGTATATTACACTGAGTCTGACTATAGTATATTACACTGTCTGACTATAGTATATTACACTGAGTCTGACTATAGTACATTACACTGAGTCTGACTATATTATATTACACTGAGTCTGACTATAGTATATTACACTGAGTCTGACTATAGTATATTACACTGAGTCTGACTATAGTATATTACACTGAGTCTGACTATAGTATATTACACTGAGTCTGACTATAGTATATTACACTGAGTCTGACTATAGTATATTACACTGAGTCTGACTATTGTATATTACACTGAGTCTGACTATAGTATATTACACTGAGTCTGACTATTGTATATTACACTGAGTCTGACTATAGTATATTACACTGAGTCTGACTATAGTAGATTACACTGAGTCTGACTATAGTATATTACACTGAGTCTGACTATAGTATATTACACTGAGTCTGACTATAGAATATTACACTGCCTGACTATAGTATATTACACTGTCTGACTATAGTATATTACACTGTCTGACTATACTATATTACACTGAGTCTGACTATAGTATATTACACTGAGTCTGACTATAGTATATTACACTGAGTCTGACTATAGTATATTACACTGAGTCTGACTATAGTATATTACACTAAGTCTGACTATATTATATTACACTGATTCTGACTATAGCATATTAAACTGAGTCTGACTATAGTATATTACACTGAGTCTGACTATAGTATATTACACTGAGTCTGACTATAGTATATTACACTGAGTCTGACTATAGTATATTACACTGAGTCTGACTATAGTATATTACACTGAGTCTGACTATAGTATATTACACTGTCTGACTATAGTATATTACACTGTCTGACTATAGTATATTACAATGTGTTTGACTATAGTATATTACAATGAGTCTGACTATAGTATATTACACTGAGTCTGACAATAGTATATTACAATGTCTGAGTATAGTATATTACACTGAGTCTGACTATAGTATATTACACTGAGTCTGACTATGGTATATTACACTTTCTGACTATAGTATATTACACTGAGTCTGACTATAATATATTACACTGAGTCTGACTATAGTATATTACACTGAGTCTGACTATAGCATATTACACTGAGCCTGACTATAGTATATTACACTGTCTGACAATAGTATATTACACTAAGTCTGACTATATTATATTACACTGATTCTGACTATAGCATATTAAACTGAGTCTGACTATAGTATATTACACTGAGTCTGACTATAGTATATTACACTGAGTCTGACTATAGAATATTACACTGTCTGACTATAGTATATTATACAGTCTGACTATAGTATATTACACTGAGTCTGACTATAGCATATTACACTGAGTCTGACTATAGTATATTACACTGAGTCTGACTATAGTATATTACACTGAGTCTGACTATAGTATATTACACTGAGTCTGACTATAGAATATTACACTGTCTGACTATAGTATATTATACAGTCTGACTATAGTATATTACACTGAGTCTGACTATAGCATATTACACTGAGTCTGACTATAGTATATTACACTGAGTCTGACTATAGTATATTACACTGAGTCTGACTATAGTATATTACACTGAGTCTGACTATATTATATTACACTGAGTCTGACTATAGTATATTACACTGAGTCTGACTATAGTATATTACACTGAGTCTGACTATAGTATATTACACTGAGTCTGACTATAGTATATTACACTGAGTCTGACTATAGTATATTACACTGAGTCTGACTATAGTATATACACTGAGTCTGACTATAGTATATTACACTGAGTCTGACTATAGTATATTACACTGAGTCTGACTATAGTATATTACACTGAGTCTGACTATAGTATATTACACTGAGTCTGACTATAGTATATTACACTGAGTCTGACTATAGTATATTACACTGAGTCTGACTAAAGTATATTACACTGAGTCTGACTATAGAATATTACACTGCCTGACTATAGTATATTATACTGTCTGACTATAGTATATTACACTGTCTGACTATAGTATATTACACTGAGTCTGACTATAGTATATTACACTGAGTCTGACTATAGTATATTACACTGAGTCTGACTATAGTATATTACACTGAGTCTGACTATAGTATATTACACTGAGTCTGACTATAGTATATTACACTGAGTCTGACTATAGTATATTACACTGAGTCTGACTATAGTATATTACACTGAGTCTGACTATAGTATATTACACTGAGTCTGACTATAGTATATTACACTGTCTGACTATAGTATATTACACTGAGTCTGACTATAGTATATTACACTGAGTCTGACTATAGAATATTACACTGTCTGACTATAGTATATTATACAGTCTGACTATAGTATATTACACTGAGTCTGACTATAGTATATTACACTGAGTCTGACTATAGTATATTACACAGTCTGACTATAGTATATTACACTGAGTCTGACTATAGTATATTACACTGAGTCTGACTATAGTATATTACACTGTCTGACTATAGTATATTACACTGAGTCTGACAATAGTATATTACACTGAGTCTGACTATAGTATATTACACTGTCTGACTATAGTATATTACACTGAGTCTGACTATAGTACATTACACTGAGTCTGACTATATTATATTACACTGAGTCTGACTATAGTATATTACACTGAGTCTGACTATAGTATATTACACTGAGTCTGACTATAGTATATTACACTGAGTCTGACTATAGTATATTACACTGAGTCTGACTATAGTATATTACACTGAGTCTGACTATAGTATATTACACTGAGTCTGACTATTGTATATTACACTGAGTCTGACTATAGTATATTACACTGAGTCTGACTATTGTATATTACACTGAGTCTGACTATAGTATATTACACTGAGTCTGACTATAGTAGATTACACTGAGTCTGACTATAGTATATTACACTGAGTCTGACTATAGTATATTACACTGAGTCTGACTATAGAATATTACACTGCCTGACTATAGTATATTACACTGTCTGACTATAGTATATTACACTGTCTGACTATACTATATTACACTGAGTCTGACTATAGTATATTACACTGAGTCTGACTATAGTATATTACACTGAGTCTGACTATAGTATATTACACTGAGTCTGACTATAGTATATTACACTAAGTCTGACTATATTATATTACACTGATTCTGACTATAGCATATTAAACTGAGTCTGACTATAGTATATTACACTGAGTCTGACTATAGTATATTACACTGAGTCTGACTATAGTATATTACACTGAGTCTGACTTTAGTATATTACACTGAGTCTGACTATAGTATATTACACTGAGTCTGACTATAGTATATTACACTGTCTGACTATAGTATATTACACTGTCTGACTATAGTATATTACAATGTGTTTGACTATAGTATATTACAATGAGTCTGACTATAGTATATTACACTGAGTCTGACAATAGTATATTACAATGTCTGAGTATAGTATATTACACTGAGTCTGACTATAGTATATTACACTGAGTCTGACTATGGTATATTACACTTTCTGACTATAGTATATTACACTGAGTCTGACTATAATATATTACACTGAGTCTGACTATAGTATATTACACTGAGTCTGACTATAGCATATTACACTGAGCCTGACTATAGTATATTACACTGTCTGACAATAGTATATTACACTAAGTCTGACTATATTATATTACACTGATTCTGACTATAGCATATTAAACTGAGTCTGACTATAGTATATTACACTGAGTCTGACTATAGTATATTACACTGAGTCTGACTATAGTATATTACACTGAGTCTGACTATAGTATATTACACTGAGTCTGACTATAGTATATTACACTGAGTCTGACTATAGTATATTACACTGTCTGACTATAGTATATTACACTTTCTGACTATAGTATATTACAATGTGTTTGACTATAGTATATTACAATGAGTCTGACTATAGTATATTACACTGAGTCTGACAATAGTATATTACAATGTCTGAGTATAGTATATTACACTGAGTCTGACTATAGTATATTACACTGAGTCTGACTATGGTATATTACACTTTCTGACTATAGTATATTACACTGAGTCTGACTATAATATATTACACTGAGTCTGACTATAGTATATTACACTGAGTCTGACTATAGCATATTACACTGAGCCTGACTATAGTATATTACACTGTCTGACAATAGTATATTACACTGAGTCTGACTATAGTATATTACACTGAGTCTGACTATATTATATTACACTGAGTCTGACTATAGTATATTACACTGAGTCTGACTATAGTATATTACACTGAGTCTGACTATAGTATATTACACTGAGTCTGACTATAGTATATTACACTGAGTCTGACTATAGTATATTACACTGAGTCTGACTATAGTATATACACTGAGTCTGACTATAGTATATTACACTGAGTCTGACTATAGTATATTACACTGAGTCTGACTATAGTATATTACACTGAGTCTGACTATAGTATATTACACTGAGTCTGACTATAGTATATTACACTGAGTCTGACTATAGTATATTACACTGAGTCTGACTATAGTATATTACACTGAGTCTGACTATAGTATATTACACTGAGTCTGACTATAGTATATTACACTGAGTCTGACTATAGTATATTACACTGAGTCTGACTATAGTATATTACACTGAGTCTGACTATAGTATATTACACTGAGTCTGACTATAGTAGATTACACTGAGTCTGACTATAGTATATTACACTGAGTCTGACTATAGTATATTACACTGAGTCTGACTATAGAATATTACACTGCCTGACTATAGTATATTATACTGTCTGACTATAGTATATTACACTGTCTGACTATAGTATATTACACTGAGTCTGACTATAGTATATTACACTGAGTCTGACTATAGTATATTACACTGAGTCTGACTATAGTATATTACACTGAGTCTGACTATAGTATATTACACTGAGTCTGACTATAGTATATTACACTGAGTCTGACTATAGTATATTACACTGAGTCTGACTATAGTATATTACACTGAGTCTGACTATAGTATATTACACTGAGTCTGACTATAGTATATTACACTGAGTCTGACTATAATATATTACACTGAGTCTGATTATAGCATATTACACTGAGTCTGACTATAGTATATTACACTGAGTCTGACTATAGTATATTACACTGAGTCTGACTATAGTATATTACACTGAGTCTGACTATATTATATTACACTCAGTCTGACTATAGTATATTACACTGAGTCTGACTATAGTATATTACACTGAGTCTGACTATAGTATATTACACTGAGTCTGACTATAGTATATTACACTGAGTCTGACTATAGTATATTACACTGAGTCTGACTATAGTATATTACACTGAGTCTGACTATAGTATATTACACTGAGCCTGACAATAGTAAATTACACTGAGTCTGACTATAGTATATTACACTGAGTCTGACAATAGTATATTACACTGAGTCTGACAATAGTATATTACACTGAGTCTGACTATAGTATATTACACTGAGTTTGACTATAGTATATTACACTGAGTCTGACTATAGTATATTACACTGTCTGACTATAGTATATTACACTGAGTCTGACTATAGTATATTACACTGAGTCTGACAATAGTATATTACAATGTCTGAGTATAGTATATTACACTGAGTCTGACTATAGTATATTACACTGAGTCTGACTATGGTATATTTCACTTTCTGACTATAGTATATTTCACTTTCTGACTATAGTATATTACACTGAGTCTGACTATAATATATTACACTGAGTCTGACTATAGTATATTACACTGAGTCTGACTATGGTATATTTCACTTTCTGACTATAGTATATTACACTGAGTCTGACTATAATATATTACACTGAGTCTGACTATAGTATATTACACTGAGTCTGACTATAGTATATTACACTGAGCCTGACTATAGTATATTACACTGTCTGACAATAGTATATTACACGGAGTCTGACTATAGTATATTACACTGAGTCTGACTATATTATATTACACTGAGTCTGACTATAGTATATTACACTGAGTCTGACTATAGTATATTACACTGAGCCTGACTATAGTAAATTACACTGAGTCTGACTATAGTATATTACACTGAGTTTGACTATAGTATATTACACTGAGTCTGACTATAGTATTGTAGCGATCTGGCCGGCATACGCTAGCCACACGTTGAGTGGTAACTGTAGGGAGCAAGGGGATTGTGGGTAGCTCATGTTTTGGGTTTAAAATGGTTGTGTTATGTCTTTACGTTTTAGTAGTTAAGCTAATGTTATGTGTTTATGTTTCTTTAAGTTGTCTTAGTTCAGGTTATGGGGGTAGGGGGAATGTTAAAATGCCTACCGTGACCGAGCCTTGCATGGCCGGAGGATGTGTTCATTGTTGATAGTTGATGGAGGTAAGAAAATAAAGGGTGACGTTCCTGGAGTCGTGCGGTGTATGGGGCACGGGAACTCTCCGGTAAAATCAATCTCTGTCTCTTGCCATCTTCTTCTGGCTGAGCTCGCCACATTGGTGTCAGAAGTGGGATTAGCGAGCAGAAGAGGATGGAGAGAGAGATTGACGAGCTGGAGAGGACACTCACACAGACCCAGGGGCACCTAAAGGGCCTACTGTGGCAGAAGATGGAGTCTGCCGGAGGTGATGGCTACATGGCATGCCCCGACGGTGCCAGTATCCCATGGCTACCCCAGCAGGGTACTGCAAGACCACGCCCACAACCCGTGGCTACAACCAGCAACGTCAGGCTACCTACCAGTCCAGAGCTGCAACAACCCCTACTCGGCACGCCCAGCCTACCACGTTCTGCAGGGGTGCCAAGATCATCCGCCAAGCTGCCCAAGTACAACGGGACGACTCAGCTAGAGCCCTACCTCGCCCAAGTCCACCTGGCGGTCCGACACAGCGGCTGGAGCAGTGAGGAAGCCGCTACTCACCTGGCACTAGCGTTAGAAGGGAACGCAGTACAGGTGCTTCTCGACCTAACCCCAGCGGAACAACGGGACCTCCAAGCCTTGACCGGGGCGCTGGAAATGAGGTTTGGGCAGAGACTCTTCGCGGACCAGAGCAGGGAGCAACTGGCCAGCCGCCATCGCCAAGGAGAAGAGAACCTGGGCACCTTCGCTGCTGATGTGCGGCTGCACGCTCGACAGGGCTACCCCGAATTCCAAATAGCTGCACAAGAGGAGCTGGCCCTCCACGCTTTCCTGCGGGGGCTCGCACCAGAAAAGCTGCGACAACATGTCTGCCTCGCCAGGCCTAAGACTCTCGGTGAGGCACTCCATGAGGCCGAACAAGCCGAAGGGGTACTCTCCAGGTGGCCCACCCAGCAGAGGGTCACATCACGCCAACCATGTGTCCGGGTGGCCGACTACGACGAGGGGGAAACGACAGAAGAGGTCTGTCAGGTTCGGCCTCCGCTACGACGATTCCAGCACCAGACTCCACCACCCAGGCGACGCCCCCCCTGGTCTACAGACCGGTGTTACAGATGCGACGAACCTGGCACCAGAGCCAAAAGCCAGAGCTTCTCCGTTTGGGGGAAACGACGGAGGAGTGGTCTAACGAGGGGTTCACCACTCCGGTCTCCATCCCCCCTCCAGGGCCGATGCTCTGTGGTCGGACGCCTCGGCCACACCAAGGGACTATACCTGCAATGTCGACTGGACGGCCGACCTTGTAGAGCCCTGGTAGACACGGGGTCAACCATTTCCTTGGTGCGACCTGGCGTCCTTCCGGATACCACCGGGCCACCTTCCAAGGCTTGGTCGCCAACCACCACGCAGATGGTCACAGTGACGGGAGAAAAGGTTGGCATGAGAGGGAAGAAGCCAGTAAAAGTCCAGGTTGGAGACCAGGAGCTGGAGCACGGGTTCTGGCTTGCCGACATCCGTGACGCATGCATCATTGGCCTGGACCTGCTGAGTCGATGGGGCGCCCGTGTTAATGTGTCAGGGACATCTATCACTCTTGGCACAGAGACCGTGGCGCTCCAGTCTGGTAAAGAGAACGATTGGCCCAAAGACAGGCGAGCCAGTCGTCGAGCAGCGACCAGACAGGCCAAACGGCCGTCCGTTGCCCATGGGCCCAACCACCATCAGCCCGCTTCAGCCCCAACCACTGTGTCTGCTGCCCTTCCCTCCGCCAAGACGACAGAAAGACGAGAGGAGGCCGAAACACAACCAACTAAGGTCTTGGGGACGGTCAAATGGTTCAACGTCCGGAATGGCTACGGGTTCATCAACAGGAATGACACAAAAGAAGACGTCTTTGTCCACCAGACCGCCATAAAGAAAAACAACCCAAGGAAATACCTCTGCAGTGTTGGAGATGGAGAAACAGTGGAGTTTGATGTGGTTAAAGGGGAAAAGGGAGCAGAGGCAGCCAATGTCACCGGCCCGGCGGGTGTCTCGGTCCAGGGGAGCAAGTATGCCGCTGGCCGGAACCGCTACAGGCGGTACCCCCGTAGGAGGGGGCCAGCCCGTGACCACGCTACCCCCCATACTTGGGTGACGAGAACCAGGGAGCTCCAGCCCAGGCCAACTCCGGGGCGAGACAGAAGCAGACCTACGATGCCCCAAAAGGGTGTTTCTCCCAAGCTCTACAGCCATTGGCAGGGGCCCGGCGAGATTTTGGGCCGACTGTCGGGGGTGGGTACAGGGTGTGTATGCCTGGCCGAGACTGCACGGTGTAGGCGTCCTGGACATTTGAGGGACTTTGTGTTTAGAGATTGGGTCGTCGGGGGCGACTGACCCCTCTGGTGGGGGCTATGTAGCGATCTGGCCGGCATACGCTAGCCACACGTTGAGTGGTAACTGTAGGGAGCAAGGGGATTGTGGGTAGCTCATGTTTTGGGTTTAAAATGGTTGTGTTATGTCTTTACGTTTTAGTAGTTAAGCTAATGTTATGTGTTTATGTTTCTTTAAGTTGTCTTAGTTCAGGTTATGGGGGTAGGGGGAATGTTAAAATGCCTACCGTGACCGAGCCTTGCATGGCCGGAGGATGTGTTCATTGTTGATAGTTGATGGAGGTAAGAAAATAAAGGGTGACGTTCCTGGAGTCGTGCGGTGTATGGGGCACGGGAACTCTCCGGTAAAATCAATCTCTGTCTCTTGCCATCTTCTTCTGGCTGAGCTCGCCACAGTATATTACACTGAGTCTGACTATAGTAAATTACACGGAGTCTGACTATAGTAAATTACACTGAGTCTGACTATAGTATATTACACTGAGTCTGACTATAGTATATTACACTGAGTCTGACTATAGTATATTACACTGTCTGACTATAGTATTTTACACTGAGTCTGACTATAGTATATTACACTGAGTCTGACTATAGTATATTACACTGAGTCTGACTATAGTATATTACACTGATTCTGACTATTGTATATTACACTGATTCTGACTATTGTATATTACACTGATTCTGACTATAGTATATTACACTGATTCTGACTATTGTATATTACACTGTCTGACTATAGTATATTATACTGTCTGACTATAGTATATTACACTGAGTCTGACTATAGTATATTACACTGAGTCTGACTATAGTACATTACACTGAGTCTGACTATAGTATATTACAATGAGTCTGAATATAGTATATTACAATGAGTCTGACTATAGTATATTACACTGAGTCTGACTATAGTATATTACACTGAGTCTGACTATAGTATATTACACTGAGTCTGACTATAGTATATTACACTGAGTCTGACTATAGTATATTACACTGAGTCTGACTATAGTATATTACACTGAGTCTGACTATAGTATATTACACTGAGTCTGACTATAGTATATTACACTGAGTCTGACTATAGTATATTACACTGAGTCTGACTATAGTATATTACACTGAGTCTGACTATAATATATTACACTGAGTCTGACTATAGCATATTACACTGAGTCTGACTATAGTATATTACACTGAGTCTGACTATAGTATATTACACTGAGTCTGACTATAGTATATTACACTGAGTCTGACTATATTATATTACACTCAGTCTGACTATAGTATATTACACTGAGTCTGACTATAGTATATTACACTGAGTCTGACTATAGTATATTACACTGAGTCTGACTATAGTATATTACACTGAGTCTGACTATAGTATATTACACTGTCTGACTATAGTATTTTACACTGAGTCTGACTATAGTATATTACACTGAGTCTGACTATAGTATATTACACTGAGTCTGACTATAGTATATTACACTGATTCTGACTATTGTATATTACACTGATTCTGACTATTGTATATTACACTGATTCTGACTATAGTATATTACACTGAGTCTGACTATAGAATATTACACTGTCTGACTATAGTATATTATACTGTCTGACTATAGTATATTACACTGAGTCTGACTATAGTATATTACACTGAGTCTGACTATAGTACATTACACTGAGTCTGACTATAGTATATTACAATGAGTCTGAATATAGTATATTACAATGAGTCTGACTATAGTATATTACACTGAGTCTGACTATAGTATATTACACTGAGTCTGACTATAGTATATTACACTGAGTCTGACTATAGTATATTACACTGAGTCTGACTATAGTATATTACACTGAGTCTGACTATAGTATATTACACTGAGTCTGACTATAGTATATTACACTGAGTCTGACTATAGTATATTACACTGAGTCTGACTATAGTATATTACACTGAGTCTGACTATAGTATATTACACTGAGTCTGACTATAATATATTACACTGAGTCTGACTATAGCATATTACACTGAGTCTGACTATAGTATATTACACTGAGTCTGACTATAGTATATTACACTGAGTCTGACTATAGTATATTACACTGAGTCTGACTATATTATATTACACTCAGTCTGACTATAGTATATTACACTGAGTCTGACTATAGTATATTACACTGAGTCTGACTATAGTATATTACACTGAGTCTGACTATAGTATATTACACTGAGTCTGACTATAGTATATTACACTGAGTCTGACTATAGTATATTACACTGAGCCTGACTATAGTAAATTACACTGAGTCTGACTATAGTATATTACACTGAGTCTGACAATAGTATATTACACTGAGTCTGACAATAGTATATTACACTGAGTCTGACTATAGTATATTAACCTGAGTTTGACTATAGTATATTACACTGAGTCTGACTATAGTATATTACACTGTCTGACTATAGTATATTACACTGAGTCTGACTATAGTATATTACACTGAGTCTGACAATAGTATATTACAATGTCTGAGTATAGTATATTACACTGAGTCTGACTATAGTATATTACACTGAGTCTGACTATGGTATATTTCACTTTCTGACTATAGTATATTTCACTTTCTGACTATAGTATATTACACTGAGTCTGACTATAATATATTACACTGAGTCTGACTATAGTATATTACACTGAGTCTGACTATGGTATATTTCACTTTCTGACTATAGTATATTACACTGAGTCTGACTATAATATATTACACTGAGTCTGACTATAGTATATTACACTGAGTCTGACTATAGTATATTACACTGAGCCTGACTATAGTATATTACACTGTCTGACAATAGTATATTACACAGAGTCTGACTATAGTATATTACACTGAGTCTGACTATATTATATTACACTGAGTCTGACTATAGTATATTACACTGAGTCTGACTATAGTATATTACACTGAGCCTGACTATAGTAAATTACACTGAGTCTGACTATAGTATATTACACTGAGTTTGACTATAGTATATTACACTGAGTCTGACTATAGTATATTACACTGAGTCTGACTATAGTAAATTACACGGAGTCTGACTATAGTAAATTACACTGAGTCTGACTATAGTATATTACACTGAGTCTGACTATAGTATATTACACTGAGTCTGACTATAGTATATTACACTGTCTGACTATAGTATTTTACACTGAGTCTGACTATAGTATATTACACTGAGTCTGACTATAGTATATTACACTGAGTCTGACTATAGTATATTACACTGATTCTGACTATTGTATATTACACTGATTCTGACTATTGTATATTACACTGATTCTGACTATAGTATATTACACTGAGTCTGACTATAGAATATTACACTGTCTGACTATAGTATATTATACTGTCTGACTATAGTATATTACACTGAGTCTGACTATAGTATATTACACTGAGTCTGACTATAGTACATTACACTGAGTCTGACTATAGTATATTACAATGAGTCTGAATATAGTATATTACAATGAGTCTGACTATAGTATATTACACTGAGTCTGACTATAGTATATTACACTGAGTCTGACTATAGTATATTACACTGTCTGACTATAGTATTTTACACTGAGTCTGTCTATAGTATATTACACTGAGTCTGACTATAGTATATTACACTGAGTCTGACTATAGTATATTACACTGATTCTGACTATTGTATATTACACTGATTCTGACTATAGTATATTACACTGAGTCTGACTATAGAATATTACACTGTCTGACAATAGTATATTATACTGTCTGACTATAGTATATTACACTGAGTCTGACTAGAGTATATTACACTGAGTCTGACTATAGTATATTACACTGAGTCTGACTAAAGTATATTACACTGTCTGACTATAGTATATTACACTGTCTGACTATAGTATATTACACTGAGTCTGACTATAGTATATTACACTGAGTCTGACAATAGTATATTACAATGTCTGAGTATAGTATATTACACTGAGTCTGACTATAGTATATTACACTGAGTCTGACTATGGTATATTTCACTTTCTGACTATAGTATATTTCACTTTCTGACTATAGTATATTACACTGAGTCTGACTATAATATATTACACTGAGTCTGACTATAGTATATTACACTGAGTCTGACTATGGTATATTTCACTTTCTGACTATAGTATATTACACTGAGTCTGACTATAATATATTACACTGAGTATGACTATAGTATATTACACTGAGTCTGACTATAGTATATTACACTGAGCCTGACTATAGTATATTACACTGTCTGACAATAGTATATTACACGGAGTCTGACTATAGTATATTACACTGAGTCTGACTATATTATATTACACTGAGTCTGACTATAGTATATTACACTGAGTCTGACTATAGTATATTACACTGAGCCTGACTATAGTAAATTACACTGAGTCTGACTATAGTATATTACACTGAGTCTGACAATAGTATATTACACTGAGTCTGACAATAGTATATTACACTGAGTCTGACTATAGTATATTACACTGAGCCTGACTATAGTAAATTACACTGAGTCTGACTATAGTATATTACACTGAGTCTGACAATAGTATATTACACTGAGTCTGACAATAGTATATTACACTGAGTCTGACTATAGTATATTACACTGAGTTTGACTATAGTATATTACACTGAGTCTGACTATAGTATATTACACTGAGTCTGACTATAGTATATTACACTGAGTCTGACTATAGTATATTACACTGAGTCTGACTATAGTATATTACACTGAGTCTGACTATAGTATATTACACTGTCTGACTATAGTATTTTACACTGAGTCTGACTATAGTATATTACACTGAGTCTGACTATAGTATATTACACTGAGTCTGACTAATTTATATTACACTGATTCTGACTATTGTATATTACACTGATTCTGACTATTGTATATTACACTGATTCTGACTATAGTATATTACACTGAGTCTGACTATAGAATATTACACTGTCTGACTATAGAATATTATACTGTCTGACTATAGTATATTACACTGAGTCTGACTATAGTATATTACACTGAGTCTGACTATAGTACATTACACTGAGTCTGACTATAGTATATTACAATGAGTCTGAATATAGTATATTACAATGAGTCTGACTATAGTATATTACACTGAGTCTGACTATAGTATATTACACTGAGTCTGACTATAGTATATTACACTGAGTCTGACTATAGTATATTACACTGAGTCTGACTATAGTATATTACACTGAGTCTGACTATAGTATATTACACTGAGTCTGACTATAGTATATTACACTGATTCTGACTATTGTATATTACACTGATTCTGACTATTGTATATTACACTGATTCTGACTATAGTATATTACACTGAGTCTGACTATAGAATATTACACTGTCTGACTATAGTATATTATACTGTCTGACTATAGTATATTACACTGAGTCTGACTATAGTATATTACACTGAGTCTGACTATAGTACATTACACTGAGTCTGACTATAGTATATTACAATGAGTCTGAATATAGTATATTACAATGAGTCTGACTATAGTATATTACACTGAGTCTGACTATAGTATATTACACTGAGTCTGACTATAGTATATTACACTGTCTGACTATAGTATTTTACACTGAGTCTGACTATAGTATATTACACTGAGTCTGACTATAGTATATTACACTGGGTCTGACTATAGTATATTACACTGATTCTGACTATTGTATATTACACTGATTCTGACTATAGTATATTACACTGAGTCTGACTATAGAATATTACACTGTCTGACAAAAGTATATTATACTGTCTGACTATAGTATATTACACTGAGTCTGACTAGAGTTTATTACACTGAGTCTGACTATAGTATATTACACTGAGTCTGACTAAAGTATATTACACTGTCTGACTATAGTATATTACACTGTCTGACTATAGTATATTACACTGAGTCTGACTATAGTATATTACACTGAGTGTGACAATAGTATATTACAATGTCTGAGTATAGTATATTACACTGAGTCTGACTATAGTATATTACACTGAGTCTGACTATGGTATATTTCACTTTCTGACTATAGTATATTTCACTTTCTGACTATAGTATATTACACTGAGTATGACTATAGTATATTACACTGAGTCTGACTATAGTATATTACACTGAGCCTGACTATAGTATATTACACTGTCTGACAATAGTATATTACACGGAGTCTGACTATAGTATATTACACTGAGTCTGACTATATTATATTACACTGAGTCTGACTATAGTATATTACACTGAGTCTGACTATAGTATATTACACTGAGCCTGACTATAGTAAATTACACTGAGTCTGACTATAGTATATTACACTGAGTCTGACAATAGTATATTACACTGAGTCTGACAATAGTATATTACACTGAGTCTGACTATAGTATATTACACTGAGCCTGACTATAGTAAATTACACTGAGTCTGACTATAGTATATTACACTGAGTCTGACAATAGTATATTACACTGAGTCTGACAATAGTATATTACACTGAGTCTGACTATAGTATATTACACTGAGTTTGACTATAGTATATTACACTGAGTCTGACTATAGTATATTACACTGAGTCTGACTATAGTATATTACACTGAGTCTGACTATAGTATATTACACTGAGTCTGACTATAGTATATTACACTGAGTCTGACTATAGTATATTACACTGTCTGACTATAGTATTTTACACTGAGTCTGACTATAGTATATTACACTGAGTCTGACTATAGTATATTACACTGAGTCTGACTATAGTATATTACACTGATTCTGACTATTGTATATTACACTGATTCTGACTATTGTATATTACACTGATTCTGACTATAGTATATTACACTGAGTCTGACTATAGAATATTACACTGTCTGACTATAGAATATTATACTGTCTGACTATAGTATATTACACTGAGTCTGACTATAGTATATTACACTGAGTCTGACTATAGTACATTACACTGAGTCTGACTATAGTATATTACAATGAGTCTGAATATAGTATATTACAATGAGTCTGACTATAGTATATTACACTGAGTCTGACTATAGTATATTACACTGAGTCTGACTATAGTATATTACACTGAGTCTGACTATAGTATATTACACTGAGTCTGACTATAGTATATTACACTGAGTCTGACTATAGTATATTACACTGAGTCTGACTATAGTATATTACACTGTCTGACTATAGTATTTTACACTGAGTCTGACTATAGTATATTACACTGAGTCTGACTATAGTATATTACACTGAGTCTGACTATAGTATATTACACTGATTCTGACTATTGTATATTACACTGATTCTGACTATAGTATATTACACTGAGTCTGACTATAGAATATTACACTGTCTGACAAAAGTATATTATACTGTCTGACTATAGTATATTACACTGAGTCTGACTAGAGTATATTACACTGAGTCTGACTATAGTATATTACACTGAGTCTGACTATAGTACATTACACTGAGTCTGACTATAGTATATTACAATGAGTCTGAATATAGTATATTACAATGAGTCTGACTATAGTATATTACACTGAGTCTGACTATAGTATATTACACTGAGTCTGACTATAGTATATTACACTGAGTCTGACTATAGTATATTACACTGAGTCTGACTATAGTATATTACACTGAGTCTGACTATAGTATATTACACTGAGTCTGACTATAGTATATTACACTGAGTCTGACTATAGTATATTACACTGAGTCTGACTATATTATATTACACTGAGTCTGACTATAGTATATTACACTGAGTCTGACTATAGTATATTACACTGAGTCTGACTATAGTATATTACACTGAGTCTGACTATAGTATATTACACTGAGTCTGACTATAGTATATTACACTGAGTCTGACTATAGAATATTACACTGAGCCTGACTATAGTAAATTACACTGAGTCTGACTATAGTATATTACACTGAGTCTGACAATAGTATATTACACTGAGTCTGACAATAGTATATTACACTGAGTCTGACTATAGTATATTACACTGAGTTTGACTATAGTATATTACACTGAGTCTGACTATAGTATATTACACTGTCTGACTATAGTATATTACACTGAGTCTGACTATAGTATATTACACTGAGTCTGACAATAGTATATTACAATGTCTGAGTATAGTATATTACACTGAGTCTGACTATAGTATATTACACTGAGTCTGACTATGGTATATTTCACTTTCTGACTATAGTATATTTCACTTTCTGACTATAGTATATTACACTGAGTCTGACTATAATATATTACACTGAGTCTGACTATAGTATATTACACTGAGTCTGACTATGGTATATTTCACTTTCTGACTATAGTATATTACACTGAGTCTGACTATAGTATATTACACTGAGTCTGACTATAGTATATTACACTGAGTCTGACTATAGTAAATTACACGGAGTCTGACTATAGTAAATTACACTGAGTCTGACTATAGTATATTACACTGAGTCTGACTATAGTATATTACACTGAGTCTGACTATAGTATATTACACTGTCTGACTATAGTATTTTACACTGAGTCTGACTATAGTATATTACACTGAGTCTGACTATAGTATATTACACTGAGTCTGACTATAGTATATTACACTGATTCTGACTATTGTATATTACACTGATTCTGACTATTGTATATTACACTGATTCTGACTATAGTATATTACACTGAGTCTGACTATAGAATATTACACTGTCTGACTATAGAATATTATACTGTCTGACTATAGTATATTACACTGAGTCTGACTATAGTATATTACACTGAGTCTGACTAGAGTATATTACACTGAGTCTGACTATAGTATATTACACTGAGTCTGACTATAGTACATTACACTGAGTCTGACTATAGTATATTACAATGAGTCTGAATATAGTATATTACAATGAGTCTGACTATAGTATATTACACTGAGTCTGACTATAGTATATTACACTGAGTCTGACTATAGTATATTACACTGAGTCTGACTATAGTATATTACACTGAGTCTGACTATAGTATATTACACTGAGTCTGACTATAGTATATTACACTGAGTCTGACTATAGTATATTACACTGAGTCTGACTATAGTATATTACACTGAGTCTGACTATATTATATTACACTGAGTCTGACTATAGTATATTACACTGAGTCTGACTATAGTATATTACACTGAGTCTGACTATAGTATATTACACTGAGTCTGACTATAGTATATTACACTGAGTCTGACTATAGTATATTACACTGAGTCTGACTATAGAATATTACACTGAGCCTGACTATAGTAAATTACACTGAGTCTGACTATAGTATATTACACTGAGTCTGACAATAGTATATTACACTGAGTCTGACAATAGTATATTACACTGAGTCTGACTATAGTATATTACACTGAGTTTGACTATAGTATATTACACTGAGTCTGACTATAGTATATTACACTGTCTGACTATAGTATATTACACTGAGTCTGACTATAGTATATTACACTGAGTCTGACAATAGTATATTACAATGTCTGAGTATAGTATATTACACTGAGTCTGACTATAGTATATTACACTGAGTCTGACTATGGTATATTTCACTTTCTGACTATAGTATATTTCACTTTCTGACTATAGTATATTACACTGAGTCTGACTATAATATATTACACTGAGTCTGACTATAGTATATTACACTGAGTCTGACTATGGTATATTTCACTTTCTGACTATAGTATATTACACTGAGTCTGACTATAGTATATTACACTGAGTCTGACTATAGTATATTACACTGAGTCTGACTATAGTATATTATACTGAGTCTGACTATAGTATATTACACTGAGTCTGACTATAGTATATTACACTGAGTCTGACTATATTATATTACACTGAGTCTGACTATAGTATATTACACTGAGTCTGACTATAGTATATTACACTGAGTCTGACTATAGTATATTACACTGAGTCTGACTATAGTATATTACACTGAGTCTGACTATAGTATATTACACTGAGTCTGACTATAGAATATTACACTGAGCCTGACTATAGTAAATTACACTGAGTCTGACTATAGTATATTACACTGAGTCTGACAATAGTATATTACACTGAGTCTGACAATAGTATATTACACTGAGTCTGACTATAGTATATTACACTGAGTTTGACTATAGTATATTACACTGAGTCTGACTATAGTATATTACACTGTCTGACTATAGTATATTACACTGAGTCTGACTATAGTATATTACACTGAGTCTGACAATAGTATATTACAATGTCTGAGTATAGTATATTACACTGAGTCTGACTATAGTATATTACACTGAGTCTGACTATAGTATATTACACTGAGTCTGACTATAGTATATTACACTGTCTGACTATAGTATATTACACTGAGTCTGACTATAGTATATTACACTGAGTCTGACTATAGTATATTACACTGAGTCTGACTATAGTATATTACACTGAGTCTGACTATAGTATATTACACTGAGTCTGACTATAGTATATTACACTGAGTCTGACTATAGTATATTACACTGAGTCTGACTATAGTATATTACACTGAGTCTGACTATAGTATATTACACTGAGTCTGACTATAATATATTACACTGAGTCTGACTATAGCATATTACACTGAGTCTGACTATAGTATATTACACTGAGTCTGACTATAGTATATTACACTGAGTCTGACTATAGTATATTACACTGAGTCTGACTATATTATATTACACTCAGTCTGACTATAGTATATTACACTGAGTCTGACTATAGTATATTACACTGAGTCTGACTATAGTATATTACACTGAGTCTGACTATAGTATATTACACTGAGTCTGACTATAGTATATTACACTGAGTCTGACTATAGTATATTACACTGAGTCTGACTATAGTATATTACACTGAGTCTGACTATAGTATATTACACTGTCTGACTATAGTATTTTACACTGAGTCTGACTATAGTATATTACACTGAGTCTGACTATAGTATATTACACTGAGTCTGACTATAGTATATTACACTGATTCTGACTATTGTATATTACACTGATTCTGACTATAGTATATTACACTGAGTCTGACTATAGAATATTACACTGTCTGACAATAGTATATTATACTGTCTGACTATAGTATATTACACTGAGTCTGACTAGAGTATATTACACTGAGTCTGACTATAGTATATTACACTGAGTCTGACTATAGTATATTACACTGTCTGACTATAGTATATTACACTGTCTGACTATAGTATATTACACTGAGTCTGACTATAGTATATTACACTGAGTCTGACAATAGTATATTACAATGTCTGAGTATAGTATATTACACTGAGTCTGACTATAGTATATTACACTGAGTCTGACTATGGTATATTTCACTTTCTGACTATAGTATATTTCACTTTCTGACTATAGTATATTACACTGAGTCTGACTATAGTATATTACACTGAGTCTGACTATAATATATTACACTGAGTCTGACTATAGTATATTACACTGAGTCTGACTATAATATATTACACTGAGTATGACTATAGTATATTACACTGAGTCTGACTATAGTATATTACACTGAGCCTGACTATAGTATATTACACTGTCTGACAATAGTATATTACACGGAGTCTGACTATAGTATATTACACTGAGTCTGACTATATTATATTACACTGAGTCTGACTATAGTATATTACACTGAGTCTGACTATAGTATATTACACTGAGCCTGACTATAGTAAATTACACTGAGTCTGACTATAGTATATTACACTGAGTCTGACAATAGTATATTACACTGAGTCTGACAATAGTATATTACACTGAGTCTGACTATAGTATATTACACTGAGCCTGACTATAGTAAATTACACTGAGTCTGACTATAGTATATTACACTGAGTCTGACAATAGTATATTACACTGAGTCTGACAATAGTATATTACACTGAGTCTGACTATAGTATATTACACTGAGTCTGACTATAGTAAATTACATGGAGTCTGACTATAGTAAATTACACTGAGTCTGACTATAGTATATTACACTGAGTCTGACTATAGTATATTACACTGAGTCTGACTATAGTATATTACACTGTCTGACTATAGTATTTTACACTGAGTCTGACTATAGTATATTACACTGAGTCTGACTATAGTATATTACACTGATTCTGACTATTGTATATTACACTGATTCTGACTGTTGTATATTACACTGATTCTGACTATAGTATATTACACTGAGTCTGACTATAGAATATTACACTGTCTGACTATAGAATATTATACTGTCTGACTATAGTATATTACACTGAGTCTGACTATAGTATATTACACTGAGTCTGACTATAGTACATTACACTGAGTCTGACTATAGTATATTACAATGAGTCTGAATATAGTATATTACAATGAGTCTGACTATAGTATATTACACTGAGTCTGACTATAGTATATTACACTGAGTCTGACTATAGTATATTACACTGAGTCTGACTATAGTATATTACACTGAGTCTGACTATAGTATATTACACTGAGTCTGACTATAGTATATTACACTGAGTCTGACTATAGTATATTACACTGTCTGACTATAGTATTTTACACTGAGTCTGACTATAGTATATTACACTGAGTCTGACTATAGTATATTACACTGAGTCTGACTATAGTATATTACACTGATTCTGACTATTGTATATTACACTGATTCTGACTATAGTATATTACACTGAGTCTGACTATAGAATATTACACTGTCTGACAAAAGTATATTATACTGTCTGACTATAGTATATTACACTGAGTCTGACTAGAGTATATTACACTGAGTCTGACTATAGTATATTACACTGAGTCTGACTATAGTACATTACACTGAGTCTGACTATAGTATATTACAATGAGTCTGAATATAGTATATTACAATGAGTCTGACTATAGTATATTACACTGAGTCTGACTATAGTATATTACACTGAGTCTGACTATAGTATATTACACTGAGTCTGACTATAGTATATTACACTGAGTCTGACTATAGTATATTACACTGAGTCTGACTATAGTATATTACACTGAGTCTGACTATAGTATATTACACTGAGTCTGACTATATTATATTACACTGAGTCTGACTATAGTATATTACACTGAGTCTGACTATAGTATATTACACTGAGTCTGACTATAGTATATTACACTGAGTCTGACTATAGTATATTACACTGAGTCTGACTATAGTATATTACACTGAGTCTGACTATAGAATATTACACTGAGCCTGACTATAGTAAATTACACTGAGTCTGACTATAGTATATTACACTGAGTCTGACAATAGTATATTACACTGAGTCTGACAATAGTATATTACACTGAGTCTGACTATAGTATATTACACTGAGTTTGACTATAGTATATTACACTGAGTCTGACTATAGTATATTACACTGTCTGACTATAGTATATTACACTGAGTCTGACTATAGTATATTACACTGAGTCTGACAATAGTATATTACAATGTCTGAGTATAGTATATTACACTGAGTCTGACTATAGTATATTACACTGAGTCTGACTATGGTATATTTCACTTTCTGACTATAGTATATTTCACTTTCTGACTATAGTATATTACACTGAGTCTGACTATAATATATTACACTGAGTCTGACTATAGTATATTACACTGAGTCTGACTATGGTATATTTCACTTTCTGACTATAGTATATTACACTGAGTCTGACTATAGTATATTACACTGAGTCTGACTATAGTATATTACACTGAGTCTGACTATAGTATATTACACTGAGTCTGACTATAGTATATTACACTGAGTCTGACTATAGTATATTACACTGAGTCTGACTATAGAATATTACACTGAGCCTGACTATAGTAAATTACACTGAGTCTGACTATAGTATATTACACTGAGTCTGACTATAGTATATTACACTGAGTCTGACTATAGTATATTACACTGAGTCTGACTATAGTATATTACACTGAGTCTGACTATAGTATATTACACTGAGTCTGACTATAGTATATTACACTGAGTCTGACTATATTATATTACACTGAGTCTGACTATAGTATATTACACTGAGTCTGACTATAGTATATTACACTGAGTCTGACTATAGTATATTACACTGAGTCTGACTATAGTATATTACACTGAGTCTGACTATAGTATATTACACTGAGTCTGACTATAGAATATTACACTGAGCCTGACTATAGTAAATTACACTGAGTCTGACTATAATATATTACACTGAGTATGACTATAGTATATTACACTGAGTCTGACAATAGTATATTACACTGAGTCTGACTATAGTATATTACACTGAGTTTGACTATAGTATATTACACTGAGTCTGACTATAGTATATTACACTGTCTGATTATAGTATATTACACTGAGTCTGACTATAGTATATTACACTGAGTCTGACAATAGTATATTACAATGTCTGAGTATAGTATATTACACTGAGTCTGACTATAGTATATTACACTGAGTCTGACTATGGTATATTTCACTTTCTGACTATAGTATATTTCACTTTCTGACTATAGTATATTACACTGAGTCTGACTATAATATATTACACTGAGTCTGACTATAGTATATTACACTGAGTCTGACTATGGTATATTTCACTTTCTGACTATAGTATTTTACACTGAGTATGACTATGGTATATTACACTGAGTCTGACTATAGTATATTACACTGAGTCTGACTATAGTATATTACACTGATTCTGACTATAGTATATTACACTGATTCTGACTATAGTATATTACACTGAGTCTGACTATAGAATATTACACTGTCTGACAATAGTATATTATACTGTCTGACTATAGTATATTACACTGAGTCTGACTAGAGTATATTACACTGAGTCTGACTATAGTATATTTCACTGAGTCTGACTATAGTACATTACACTGAGTCTGACTATAGTATATTACAATTAGTCTGAATATAGTATATTACAATGAGTCTGACTATAGTATATTACACTGAGTCTGACTATAGTATATTACACTGAGTCTGACTATAGTATATTACACTGAGTCTGACTATAGTATATTACACTGAGTCTGACTATAGTATATTACACTGAGTCTGACTATAGTATATTACAATGAGTCTGACTATAGTATATTACACTGAGTCTGACTATAGAATATTACACTGTCTGACTATAGTATATTATACTGTCTGACTATAGTATATTACACTGAGTCTGACTATAGTATATTACACTGAGTCTGACTATAGTATATTACACTGAGTCTGACTATATTATATTACACTCAGTCTGACTATAGTATATTACACTGAGTCTGACTATAGTATATTACACTGAGTCTGACTATAGTATATTACACTGAGTCTGACTATAGTATATTACACTGAGTCTGACTATAGTATATTACACTGAGTCTGACTATAGTATATTACACTGAGCCTGACTATAGTAAATTACACTGAGTCTGACTATAGTATATTACACTGAGTCTGACAATAGTATATTACACTGAGTCTGACAATAGTATATTACACTGAGTCTGACTATAGTATATTACACTGAGTTTGACTATAGTATATTACACTGAGTCTGACTATAGTATATTACACTGTCTGACTATAGTATATTACACTGAGTCTGACTATAGTATATTACACTGAGTCTGACAATAGTATATTACAATGTCTGAGTATAGTATATTACACTGAGTCTGACTATAGTATATTACACTGAGTCTGACTATGGTATATTTCACTTTCTGACTATAGTATATTTCACTTTCTGACTATAGTATATTACACTGAGTCTGACTATAATATATTACACTGAGTCTGACTATAGTATATTACACTGAGTCTGACTATAGTATATTACACTGAGCCTGACTATAGTATATTACACTGTCTGACAATAGTATATTACACGGAGTCTGACTATAGTATATTACACTGAGTCTGACTATATTATATTACACTGAGTCTGACTATAGTATATTACACTGAGTCTGACTATAGTATATTACACTGAGCCTGACTATAGTAAATTACACTGAGTCTGACTATAGTATATTACACTGAGTTTGACTATAGTATATTACACTGAGTCTGACTATAGTATATTACACTGAGTCTGACAATAGTATATTACAATGTCTGAGTATAGTATATTACACTGAGTCTGACTATAGTATATTACACTGAGTCTGACTATGGTATATTTCACTTTCTGACTATAGTATATTTCACTTTCTGACTATAGTATATTACACTGAGTCTGACTATAATATATTACACTGAGTCTGACTATAGTATATTACACTGAGTCTGACTATGGTATATTTCACTTTCTGACTATAGTATTTTACACTGAGTATGACTATGGTATATTACACTGAGTCTGACTATAGTATATTACACTGAGTCTGACTATAGTATATTACACTGATTCTGACTATAGTATATTACACTGATTCTGACTATAGTATATTACACTGAGTCTGACTATAGAATATTACACTGTCTGACAATAGTATATTATACTGTCTGACTATAGTATATTACACTGAGTCTGACTAGAGTATATTACACTGAGTCTGACTATAGTATATTACACTGAGTCTGACTATAGTACATTACACTGAGTCTGACTATAGTATATTACAATTAGTCTGAATATAGTATATTACAATGAGTCTGACTATAGTATATTACACTGAGTCTGACTATAGTATATTACACTGAGTCTGACTATAGTATATTACACTGAGTCTGACTATAGTATATTACACTGAGTCTGACTATAGTATATTACACTGAGTCTGACTATAGTATATTACAATGAGTCTGACTATAGTATATTACACTGAGTCTGACTATAGAATATTACACTGTCTGACTATAGTATATTATACTGTCTGACTATAGTATATTACACTGAGTCTGACTATAGTATATTACACTGAGTGTGACTATAGTATATTACACTGAGTCTGACTATATTATATTACACTCAGTCTGACTATAGTATATTACACTGAGTCTGACTATAGTATATTACACTGAGTCTGACTATAGTATATTACACTGAGTCTGACTATAGTATATTACACTGAGTCTGACTATAGTATATTACACTGAGTCTGACTATAGTATATTACACTGAGCCTGACTATAGTAAATTACACTGAGTCTGACTATAGTATATTACACTGAGTCTGACAATAGTATATTACACTGAGTCTGACAATAGTATATTACACTGAGTCTGACTATAGTATATTACACTGAGTTTGACTATAGTATATTACACTGAGTCTGACTATAGTATATTACACTGTCTGACTATAGTATATTACACTGAGTCTGACTATAGTATATTACACTGAGTCTGACAATAGTATATTACAATGTCTGAGTATAGTATATTACACTGAGTCTGACTATAGTATATTACACTGAGTCTGACTATGGTATATTTCACTTTCTGACTATAGTATATTTCACTTTCTGACTATAGTATATTACACTGAGTCTGACTATAATATATTACACTGAGTCTGACTATAGTATATTACACTGAGTCTGACTATAGTATATTACACTGAGCCTGACTATAGTATATTACACTGTCTGACAATAGTATATTACACGGAGTCTGACTATAGTATATTACACTGAGTCTGACTATATTATATTACACTGAGTCTGACTATAGTATATTACACTGAGTCTGACTATAGTATATTACACTGAGCCTGACTATAGTAAATTACACTGAGTCTGACTATAGTATATTACACTGAGTTTGACTATAGTATATTACACTGAGTCTGACTATAGTATATTACACTGAGTCTGACTATAGTAAATTACACGGAGTCTGACTATAGTAAATTACACTGAGTCTGACTATAGTATATTACACTGAGTCTGACTATAGTATATTACACTGAGTCTGACTATAGTATATTACACTGTCTGACTATAGTATTTTACACTGAGTCTGACTATAGTATATTACAGTGAGTCTGACTATAGTATATTACACTGCGTCTGACTATAGTATATTACACTGATTCTGACTATTGTATATTACACTGATTCTGACTATTGTATATTACACTGATTCTGACTATAGTATATTACACTGAGTCTGACTATAGAATATTACACTGTCTGACTATAGTATATTATACTGTCTGACTATAGTATATTACACTGAGTCTGACTATAGTATATTACACTGAGTCTGACTATAGTACATTACACTGAGTCTGACTATAGTATATTACAATGAGTCTGAATATAGTATATTACAATGAGTCTGACTATAGTATATTACACTGAGTCTGACTATAGTATATTACACTGAGTCTGACTATAGTATATTACACTGTCTGACTATAGTATATTACACTGAGTCTGACTATAGTATATTACACTGAGTCTGACAATAGTATATTACAATGTCTGAGTATAGTATATTACACTGAGTCTGACTATAGTATATTACACTGAGTCTGACTATGGTATATTTCACTTTCTGACTATAGTATATTTCACTTTCTGACTATAGTATATTACACTGAGTCTGACTATAATATATTACACTGAGTCTGACTATAGTATATTACACTGAGTCTGACTATAGTATATTACACTGAGCCTGACTATAGTATATTACACTGTCTGACAATAGTATATTACACGGAGTCTGACTATAGTATATTACACTGAGTCTGACTATATTATATTACACTGAGTCTGACTATAGTATATTACACTGAGTCTGACTATAGTATATTACACTGAGCCTGACTATAGTAAATTACACTGAGTCTGACTATAGTATATTACACTGAGTTTGACTACAGTATATTACACTGAGTCTGACTATAGTATATTACACTGAGTCTGACTATAGTAAATTACACGGAGTCTGACTATAGTAAATTACACTGAGTCTGACTATAGTATATTACACTGAGTCTGACTATAGTATATTACACTGAGTCTGACTATAGTATATTACACTGTCTGACTATAGTATTTTACACTGAGTCTGACTATAGTATATTACAGTGAGTCTGACTATAGTATATTACACTGCGTCTGACTATAGTATATTACACTGATTCTGACTATTGTATATTACACTGATTCTGACTATTGTATATTACACTGATTCTGACTATAGTATATTACACTGAGTCTGACTATAGAATATTACACTGTCTGACTATAGTATATTATACTGTCTGACTATAGTATATTACACTGAGTCTGACTATAGTATATTACACTGAGTCTGACTATAGTACATTACACTGAGTCTGACTATAGTATATTACAATGAGTCTGAATATAGTATATTACAATGAGTCTGACTATAGTATATTACACTGAGTCTGACTATAGTATATTACACTGAGTCTGACTATAGTATATTACACTGAGTCTGACTATAGTATATTACACTGAGTCTGACTATAGTATATTACACTGAGTCTGACTATAGTATATTACACTGAGTCTGACTATAGTATATTACACTGTCTGACTATAGTATTTTACACTGAGTCTGACTATAGTATATTACACTGAGTCTGACTATAGTATATTACACTGATTCTGACTATTGTATATTACACTGATTCTGACTATAGTATATTACACTGAGTCTGACTATAGAATATTACACTGTCTGACAATAGTATATTATACTGTCTGACTATAGTATATTACACTGAGTCTGACTAGAGTATATTACACTGAGTCTGACTATAGTATATTACACTGAGTCTGACTATAGTATATTACACTGTCTGACTATAGTATATTACACTGTCTGACTATAGTATATTACACTGAGTCTGACTATAGTATATTACACTGAGTCTGACAATAGTATATTACAATGTCTGAGTATAGTATATTACACTGAGTCTGACTATAGTATATTACACTGAGTCTGACTATGGTATATTTCACTTTCTGACTATAGTATATTTCACTTTCTGACTATAGTATATTACACTGAGTCTGACTATAATATATTACACTGAGTCTGACTATAGTATATTACACTGAGTCTGACTATGGTATATTTCACTTTCTGACTATAGTATATTACACTGAGTCTGACTATAATATATTACACTGAGTATGACTATAGTATATTACACTGAGTCTGACTATAGTATATTACACTGAGCCTGACTATAGTATATTACACTGTCTGACAATAGTATATTACACGGAGTCTGACTATAGTATATTACACTGAGTCTGACTATATTATATTACACTGAGTCTGACTATAGTATATTACACTGAGTCTGACTATAGTATATTACACTGAGCCTGACTATAGTAAATTACACCGAGTCTGACTATAGTATATTACACTGATTCTGACTATTGTATATTACACTGATTCTGACTATTGTATATTACACTGATTCTGACTATAGTATATTACACTGAGTCTGACTATAGAATATTACACTGTCTGACTATAGTATATTATACTGTCTGACTATAGTATATTACACTGAGTCTGACTATAGTATATTACACTGAGTCTGACTATAGTACATTACACTGAGTCTGACTATAGTATATTACAATGAGTCTGAATATAGTATATTACAATGAGTCTGACTATAGTATATTACACTGAGTCTGACTATAGTATATTACACTGAGTCTGACTATAGTATATTACACTGTCTGACTATAGTATATTACACTGAGTCTGACTATAGTATATTACACTGAGTCTGACAATAGTATATTACAATGTCTGAGTATAGTATATTACACTGAGTCTGACTATAGTATATTACACTGAGTCTGACTATGGTATATTTCACTTTCTGACTATAGTATATTTCACTTTCTGACTATAGTATATTACACTGAGTCTGACTATAATATATTACACTGAGTCTGACTATAGTATATTACACTGAGTCTGACTATAGTATATTACACTGAGCCTGACTATAGTATATTACACTGTCTGACAATAGTATATTACACGGAGTCTGACTATAGTATATTACACTGAGTCTGACTATATTATATTACACTGAGTCTGACTATAGTATATTACACTGAGTCTGACTATAGTATATTACACTGAGCCTGACTATAGTAAATTACACTGAGTCTGACTATAGTATATTACACTGAGTTTGACTACAGTATATTACACTGAGTCTGACTATAGTATATTACACTGAGTCTGACTATAGTAAATTACACGGAGTCTGACTATAGTAAATTACACTGAGTCTGACTATAGTATATTACACTGAGTCTGACTATAGTATATTACACTGAGTCTGACTATAGTATATTACACTGTCTGACTATAGTATTTTACACTGAGTCTGACTATAGTATATTACAGTGAGTCTGACTATAGTATATTACACTGCGTCTGACTATAGTATATTACACTGATTCTGACTATTGTATATTACACTGATTCTGACTATTGTATATTACACTGATTCTGACTATAGTATATTACACTGAGTCTGACTATAGAATATTACACTGTCTGACTATAGTATATTATACTGTCTGACTATAGTATATTACACTGAGTCTGACTATAGTATATTACACTGAGTCTGACTATAGTACATTACACTGAGTCTGACTATAGTATATTACAATGAGTCTGAATATAGTATATTACAATGAGTCTGACTATAGTATATTACACTGAGTCTGACTATAGTATATTACACTGAGTCTGACTATAGTATATTACACTGAGTCTGACTATAGTATATTACACTGAGTCTGACTATAGTATATTACACTGAGTCTGACTATAGTATATTACACTGAGTCTGACTATAGTATATTACACTGTCTGACTATAGTATTTTACACTGAGTCTGACTATAGTATATTACACTGAGTCTGACTATAGTATATTACACTGATTCTGACTATTGTATATTACACTGATTCTGACTATAGTATATTACACTGAGTCTGACTATAGAATATTACACTGTCTGACAATAGTATATTATACTGTCTGACTATAGTATATTACACTGAGTCTGACTAGAGTATATTACACTGAGTCTGACTATAGTATATTACACTGAGTCTGACTATAGTATATTACACTGTCTGACTATAGTATATTACACTGTCTGACTATAGTATATTACACTGAGTCTGACTATAGTATATTACACTGAGTCTGACAATAGTATATTACAATGTCTGAGTATAGTATATTACACTGAGTCTGACTATAGTATATTACACTGAGTCTGACTATGGTATATTTCACTTTCTGACTATAGTATATTTCACTTTCTGACTATAGTATATTACACTGAGTCTGACTATAATATATTACACTGAGTCTGACTATAGTATATTACACTGAGTCTGACTATGGTATATTTCACTTTCTGACTATAGTATATTACACTGAGTCTGACTATAATATATTACACTGAGTATGACTATAGTATATTACACTGAGTCTGACTATAGTATATTACACTGAGCCTGACTATAGTATATTACACTGTCTGACAATAGTATATTACACGGAGTCTGACTATAGTATATTACACTGAGTCTGACTATATTATATTACACTGAGTCTGACTATAGTATATTACACTGAGTCTGACTATAGTATATTACACTGAGCCTGACTATAGTAAATTACACCGAGTCTGACTATAGTATATTACACTGAGTCTGACAATAGTATATTACACTGAGTCTGACAATAGTATATTACACTGAGTCTGACTATAGTATATTACACTGAGCCTGACTATAGTAAATTACACTGAGTCTGACTATAGTATATTACACTGAGTCTGACAATAGTATATTACACTGAGTCTGACAATAGTATATTACACTGAGTCTGACTATAGTATATTACACTGAGTTTGACTATAGTATATTACACTGAGTCTGACTATAGTATATTACACTGAGTCTGACTATAGTAAATTACACGGAGTCTGACTATAGTAAATTACACTGAGTCTGACTATAGTATATTACACTGAGTCTGACTATAGTATATTACACTGAGTCTGACTATAGTATATTACACTGTCTGACTATAGTATTTTACACTGAGTCTGACTATAGTATATTACACTGAGTCTGACTATAGTATATTACACTGAGTCTGACTATAGTATATTACACTGAGTCTGACAATAGTATATTACACTGAGTCTGACAATAGTATATTACACTGAGTCTGACTATAGTATATTACACTGAGTTTGACTATAGTATATTACACTGAGTCTGACTATAGTATATTACACTGTCTGACTATAGTATATTACACTGAGTCTGACTATAGTATATTACACTGAGTCTGACAATAGTATATTACAATGTCTGAGTATAGTATATTACACTGAGTCTGACTATAGTATATTACACTGAGTCTGACTATGGTATATTTCACTTTCTGACTATAGTATATTTCACTTTCTGACTATAGTATATTACACTGAGTCTGACTATAATATATTACACTGAGTCTGACTATAGTATATTACACTGAGTCTGACTATAGTATATTACACTGAGCCTGACTATAGTATATTACACTGTCTGACAATAGTATATTACACGGAGTCTGACTATAGTATATTACACTGAGTCTGACTATATTATATTACACTGAGTCTGACTATAGTATATTACACTGAGTCTGACTATAGTATATTACACTGAGCCTGACTATAGTAAATTACACTGAGTCTGACTATAGTATATTACACTGAGTTTGACTATAGTATATTACACTGAGTCTGACTATAGTATATTACACTGAGTCTGACTATAGTAAATTACACGGAGTCTGACTATAGTAAATTACACTGAGTCTGACTATAGTATATTACACTGAGTCTGACTATAGTATATTACACTGAGTCTGACTATAGTATATTACACTGTCTGACTATAGTATTTTACACTGAGTCTGACTATAGTATATTACAGTGAGTCTGACTATAGTATATTACACTGCGTCTGACTATAGTATATTACACTGATTCTGACTATTGTATATTACACTGATTCTGACTATTGTATATTACACTGATTCTGACTATAGTATATTACACTGAGTCTGACTATAGAATATTACACTGTCTGACTATAGTATATTATACTGTCTGACTATAGTATATTACACTGAGTCTGACTATAGTATATTACACTAAGTCTGACTATAGTACATTACACTGAGTCTGACTATAGTATATTACAATGAGTCTGAATATAGTATATTACAATGAGTCTGACTATAGTATATTACACTGAGTCTGACTATAGTATATTACACTGAGTCTGACTATAGTATATTACACTGTCTGACTATAGTATATTACACTGAGTCTGACTATAGTATATTACACTGAGTCTGACAATAGTATATTACAATGTCTGAGTATAGTATATTACACTGAGTCTGACTATAGTATATTACACTGAGTCTGACTATGGTATATTTCACTTTCTGACTATAGTATATTTCACTTTCTGACTATAGTATATTACACTGAGTCTGACTATAATATATTACACTGAGTCTGACTATAGTATATTACACTGAGTCTGACTATAGTATATTACACTGTCTGACAATAGTATATTACACGGAGTCTGACTATAGTATATTACACTGAGTCTGACTATATTATATTACACTGAGTCTGACTATAGTATATTACACTGAGTCTGACTATAGTATATTACACTGAGCCTGACTATAGTAAATTACACTGAGTCTGACTATAGTATATTACACTGAGTTTGACTACAGTATATTACACTGAGTCTGACTATAGTATATTACACTGAGTCTGACTATAGTAAATTACACGGAGTCTGACTATAGTAAATTACACTGAGTCTGACTATAGTATATTACACTGAGTCTGACTATAGTATATTACACTGAGTCTGACTATAGTATATTACACTGTCTGACTATAGTATTTTACACTGAGTCTGACTATAGTATATTACAGTGAGTCTGACTATAGTATATTACACTGCGTCTGACTATAGTATATTACACTGATTCTGACTATTGTATATTACACTGATTCTGACTATTGTATATTACACTGATTCTGACTATAGTATATTACACTGAGTCTGACTATAGAATATTACACTGTCTGACTATAGTATATTATACTGTCTGACTATAGTATATTACACTGAGTCTGACTATAGTATATTACACTGAGTCTGACTATAGTACATTACACTGAGTCTGACTATAGTATATTACAATGAGTCTGAATATAGTATATTACAATGAGTCTGACTACAGTATATTACACTGAGTCTGACTATAGTATATTACACTGAGTCTGACTATAGTATATTACACTGAGTCTGACTATAGTATATTACACTGAGTCTGACTATAGTATATTACACTGAGTCTGACTATAGTATATTACACTGAGTCTGACTATAGTATATTACACTGTCTGACTATAGTATTTTACACTGAGTCTGACTATAGTATATTACACTGAGTCTGACTATAGTATATTACACTGATTCTGACTATTGTATATTACACTGATTCTGACTATAGTATATTACACTGAGTCTGACTATAGAATATTACACTGTCTGACAATAGTATATTATACTGTCTGACTATAGTATATTACACTGAGTCTGACTAGAGTATATTACACTGAGTCTGACTATAGTATATTACACTGAGTCTGACTATAGTATATTACACTGTCTGACTATAGTATATTACACTGTCTGACTATAGTATATTACACTGAGTCTGACTATAGTATATTACACTGAGTCTGACAATAGTATATTACAATGTCTGAGTATAGTATATTACACTGAGTCTGACTATAGTATATTACACTGAGTCTGACTATGGTATATTTCACTTTCTGACTATAGTATATTTCACTTTCTGACTATAGTATATTACACTGAGTCTGACTATAATATATTACACTGAGTCTGACTATAGTATATTACACTGAGTCTGACTATGGTATATTTCACTTTCTGACTATAGTATATTACACTGAGTCTGACTATAATATATTACACTGAGTATGACTATAGTATATTACACTGAGTCTGACTATAGTATATTACACTGAGCCTGACTATAGTATATTACACTGTCTGACAATAGTATATTACACGGAGTCTGACTATAGTATATTACACTGAGTCTGACTATATTATATTACACTGAGTCTGACTATAGTATATTACACTGAGTCTGACTATAGTATATTACACAGAGCCTGACTATAGTAAATTACACCGAGTCTGACTATAGTATATTACACTGAGTCTGACAATAGTATATTACACTGAGTCTGACAATAGTATATTACACTGAGTCTGACTATAGTATATTACACTGAGCCTGACTATAGTAAATTACACTGAGTCTGACTATAGTATATTACACTGAGTCTGACAATAGTATATTACACTGAGTCTGACAATAGTATATTACACTGAGTCTGACTATAGTATATTACACTGAGTTTGACTATAGTATATTACACTGAGTCTGACTATAGTATATTACACTGAGTCTGACTATAGTAAATTACACGGAGTCTGACTATAGTAAATTACACTGAGTCTGACTATAGTATATTACACTGAGTCTGACTATAGTATATTACACTGAGTCTGACTATAGTATATTACACTGTCTGACTATAGTATTTTACACTGAGTCTGACTATAGTATATTACACTGAGTCTGACTATAGTATATTACACTGAGTCTGACTATAGTATATTACACTGATTCTGACTATTGTATATTACACTGATTCTGACTATTGTATATTACACTGATTCTGACTATAGTATATTACACTGAGTCTGACTATAGAATATTACACTGTCTGACTATAGAATATTACACTGTCTGACTATAGTATATTACACTGAGTCTGACTATAGTATATTACACTGAGTCTGACTATAGTACATTACACTGAGTCTGACTATAGTATATTACACTGAGTCTGACTATAGTATATTACACTGAGTCTGACTATAGTATATTACACTGAGTCTGACTATAGTATATTACACTGAGTCTGACTATAGTATATTACACTGAGTCTGACTATAGTATATTACACTGAGTCTGACTATAGTATATTACACTGAGTCTGACTATAGTATATTACACTGAGTCTGACTATATTATATTACACTGAGTCTGACTATAGTATATTACACTGAGTCTGACTATAGTATATTACACTGAGTCTGACTATAGTATATTACACTGAGTCTGACTATAGTATATTACACTGAGTCTGACTATAGTATATTACACTGAGTCTGACTATAGAATATTACACTGAGCCTGACTATAGTAAATTACACTGAGTCTGACTATAGTATATTACACTGAGTCTGACAATAGTATATTACACTGAGTCTGACAATAGTATATTACACTGAGTCTGACTATAGTATATTACACTGAGTTTGACTATAGTATATTACACTGAGTCTGACTATAGTATATTACACTGTCTGACTATAGTATATTACACTGAGTCTGACTATAGTATATTACACTGAGTCTGACAATAGTATATTACAATGTCTGAGTATAGTATATTACACTGAGTCTGACTATAGTATATTACACTGAGTCTGACTATGGTATATTTCACTTTCTGACTATAGTATATTTCACTTTCTGACTATAGTATATTACACTGAGTCTGACTATAATATATTACACTGAGTCTGACTATAGTATATTACACTGAGTCTGACTATGGTATATTTCACTTTCTGACTATAGTATATTACACTGAGTCTGACTATAGTATATTACACTGAGTCTGACTATAGTATATTACACTGAGTCTGACTATAGTATATTACACTGAGTCTGACTATAGTATATTACACTGAGTCTGACTATAGTATATTACACTGAGTCTGACTATAGAATATTACACTGAGCCTGACTATAGTAAATTACACTGAGTCTGACTATAGTATATTACACTGAGTCTGACTATAGTATATTACACTGAGTCTGACTATAGTATATTACACTGAGTCTGACTATAGTATATTACACTGAGTCTGACTATAGTATATTACACTGAGTCTGACTATAGTTTATTACACTGAGTCTGACTATATTATATTACACTGAGTCTGACTATAGTATATTACACTGAGTCTGACTATAGTATATTACACTGAGTCTGACTATAGTATATTACACTGAGTCTGACTATAGTATATTACACTGAGTCTGACTATAGTATATTACACTGAGTCTGACTATAGAATATTACACTGAGCCTGACTATAGTAAATTACACTGAGTCTGACTATAATATATTACACTGAGTATGACTATAGTATATTACACTGAGTCTGACAATAGTATATTACACTGAGTCTGACTATAGTATATTACACTGAGTTTGACTATAGTATATTACACTGAGTCTGACTATAGTATATTACACTGTCTGATTATAGTATATTACACTGAGTCTGACTATAGTATATTACACTGAGTCTGACTATAGTATATTACACTGTCTGACTATAGTATTTTACACTGAGTCTGACTATAGTATATTACACTGAGTCTGACTATAGTATATTACACTGATTCTGACTATTGTATATTACACTGATTCTGACTATAGTATATTACACTGAGTCTGACTATAGAATATTACACTGTCTGACAATAGTATATTATACTGTCTGACTATAGTATATTACACTGAGTCTGACTAGAGTATATTACACTGAGTCTGACTATAGTATATTACACTGAGTCTGACTATAGTATATTACACTGTCTGACTATAGTATATTACACTGTCTGACTATAGTATATTACACTGAGTCTGACTATAGTATATTACACTGAGTCTGACAATAGTATATTACAATGTCTGAGTATAGTATATTACACTGAGTCTGACTATAGTATATTACACTGAGTCTGACTATGGTATATTTCACTTTCTGACTATAGTATATTTCACTTTCTGACTATAGTATATTACACTGAGTCTGACTATAATATATTACACTGAGTCTGACTATAGTATATTACACTGAGTCTGAATATGGTATATTTCACTTTCTGACTATAGTATATTACACTGAGTCTGACTATAATATATTACACTGAGTATGACTATAGTATATTACACTGAGTCTGACTATAGTATATTACACTGAGCCTGACTATAGTATATTACACTGTCTGACAATAGTATATTACACGGAGTCTGACTATAGTATATTACACTGAGTCTGACTATATTATATTACACTGAGTCTGACTATAGTATATTACACTGAGTCTGACTATAGTATATTACACTGAGCCTGACTATAGTAAATTACACCGAGTCTGACTATAGTATATTACACTGAGTCTGACAATAGTATATTACACTGAGTCTGACAATAGTATATTACACTGAGTCTGACTATAGTATATTACACTGAGCCTGACTATAGTAAATTACACTGAGTCTGACTATAGTATATTACACTGAGTCTGACAATAGTATATTACACTGAGTCTGACAATAGTATATTACACTGAGTCTGACTATAGTATATTACACTGAGTTTGACTATAGTATATTACACTGAGTCTGACTATAGTATATTACACTGAGTCTGACTATAGTAAATTACACGGAGTCTGACTATAGTAAATTACACTGAGTCTGACTATAGTATATTACACTGAGTCTGACTATAGTATATTACACTGAGTCTGACTATAGTATATTACACTGTCTGACTATAGTATTTTACACTGAGTCTGACTATAGTATATTACACTGAGTCTGACTATAGTATATTACACTGAGTCTGACTATAGTATATTACACTGATTCTGACTATTGTATATTACACTGATTCTGACTATTGTATATTACACTGATTCTGACTATAGTATATTACACTGAGTCTGACTATAGAATATTACACTGTCTGACTATAGAATATTACACTGTCTGACTATAGTATATTACACTGAGTCTGACTATAGTATATTACACTGAGTCTGACTATAGTACATTACACTGAGTCTGACTATAGTATATTACACTGAGTCTGACTATAGTATATTACACTGAGTCTGACTATAGTATATTACACTGAGTCTGACTATAGTATATTACACTGAGTCTGACTATAGTATATTACACTGAGTCTGACTATAGTATATTACACTGAGTCTGACTATAGTATATTACACTGAGTCTGACTATAGTATATTACACTGAGTCTGACTATATTATATTACACTGAGTCTGACTATAGTATATTACACTGAGTCTGACTATAGTATATTACACTGAGTCTGACTATAGTATATTACACTGAGTCTGACTATAGTATATTACACTGAGTCTGACTATAGTATATTACACTGAGTCTGACTATAGAATATTACACTGAGCCTGACTATAGTAAATTACACTGAGTCTGACTATAGTATATTACACTGAGTCTGACAATAGTATATTACACTGAGTCTGACAATAGTATATTACACTGAGTCTGACTATAGTATATTACACTGAGTTTGACTATAGTATATTACACTGAGTCTGACTATAGTATATTACACTGTCTGACTATAGTATATTACACTGAGTCTGACTATAGTATATTACACTGAGTCTGACAATAGTATATTACAATGTCTGAGTATAGTATATTACACTGAGTCTGACTATAGTATATTACACTGAGTCTGACTATGGTATATTTCACTTTCTGACTATAGTATATTTCACTTTCTGACTATAGTATATTACACTGAGTCTGACTATAATATATTACACTGAGTCTGACTATAGTATATTACACTGAGTCTGACTATGGTATATTTCACTTTCTGACTATAGTATATTACACTGAGTCTGACTATAGTATATTACACTGAGTCTGACTATAGTATATTACACTGAGTCTGACTATAGTATATTACACTGAGTCTGACTATAGTATATTACACTGAGTCTGACTATAGTATATTACACTGAGTCTGACTATAGAATATTACACTGAGCCTGACTATAGTAAATTACACTGAGTCTGACTATAGTATATTACACTGAGTCTGACTATAGTATATTACACTGAGTCTGACTATAGTATATTACACTGAGTCTGACTATAGTATATTACACTGAGTCTGACTATAGTATATTACACTGAGTCTGACTATAGTTTATTACACTGAGTCTGACTATATTATATTACACTGAGTCTGACTATAGTATATTACACTGAGTCTGACTATAGTATATTACACTGAGTCTGACTATAGTATATTACACTGAGTCTGACTATAGTATATTACACTGAGTCTGACTATAGTATATTACACTGAGTCTGACTATAGAATATTACACTGAGCCTGACTATAGTAAATTACACTGAGTCTGACTATAATATATTACACTGAGTATGACTATAGTATATTACACTGAGTCTGACAATAGTATATTACACTGAGTCTGACTATAGTATATTACACTGAGTTTGACTATAGTATATTACACTGAGTCTGACTATAGTATATTACACTGTCTGATTATAGTATATTACACTGAGTCTGACTATAGTATATTACACTGAGTCTGACAATAGTATATTACAATGTCTGAGTATAGTATATTACACTGAGTCTGACTATAGTATATTACACTGAGTCTGACTATGGTATATTTCACTTTCTGACTATAGTATATTTCACTTTCTGACTATAGTATATTACACTGAGTCTGACTATAATATATTACACTGAGTCTGACTATAGTATATTACACTGAGTCTGACTATGGTATATTTCACTTTCTGACTATAGTATTTTACACTGAGTCTGACTATGGTATATTACACTGAGTCTGACTATAGTATATTACACTGAGTCTGACTATAGTATATTACACTGATTCTGACTATAGTATATTACACTGATTCTGACTATAGTATATTACACTGAGTCTGACTATAGAATATTACACTGTCTGACAATAGTATATTATACTGTCTGACTATAGTATATTACACTGAGTCTGACTAGAGTATATTACACTGAGTCTGACTATAGTATATTACACTGAGTCTGACTATAGTACATTACACTGAGTCTGACTATAGTATATTACAATGAGTCTGAATATAGTATATTACAATGAGTCTGACTATAGTATATTACACTGAGTCTGACTATAGTATATTACACTGAGTCTGACTATAGTATATTACACTGAGTCTGACTATAGTATATTACACTGAGTCTGACTATAGTATATTACACTGAGTCTGACTATAGTATATTACACTGAGTCTGACTATAGTATATTACACTGAGTCTGACTATAGTATATTACACTGAGTCTGACTATATTATATTACACTGAGTCTGACTATAGTATATTACACTGAGTCTGACTATAGTATATTACACTGAGTCTGACTATAGTATATTACACTGAGTCTGACTATAGTATATTACACTGAGTCTGACTATAGTAAATTACACTGAGTCTGACTATAGAATATTACACTGAGCCTGACTATAGTAAATTACACTGAGTCTGACTATAGTATATTACACTGAGTCTGACAATAGTATATTACACTGAGTCTGACAATAGTATATTACACTGAGGCTGACTATAGTATATTACACTGAGTTTGACTATAGTATATTACACTGAGTCTGACTATAGTATATTACACTGTCTGACTATAGTATATTACACTGAGTCTGACTATAGTATATTACACTGAGTCTGACAATAGTATATTACAATGTCTGAGTATAGTATATTACACTGAGTCTGACTATAGTATATTACACTGAGTCTGACTATGGTATATTTCACTTTCTGACTATAGTATATTTCACTTTCTGACTATAGTATATTACACTGAGTCTGACTATAATATATTACACTGAGTCTGACTATAGTATATTACACTGAGTCTGACTATGGTATATTTCACTTTCTGACTATAGTATATTACACTGAGTCTGACTATAGTATATTACACTGAGTCGGACTATAGTATATTACACTGAGTCTGACTATAGTATATTACACTGAGTCTGACTATAGTATATTACACTGAGTCTGACTATAGTATATTACACTGAGTCTGACTATATTATATTACACTGAGTCTGACTATAGTATATTACACTGAGTCTGACTATAGTATATTACACTGAGTCTGACTATAGTATATTACACTGAGTCTGACTATAGTATATTACACTGAGTCTGACTATAGTATATTACACTGAGTCTGACAATAGTATATTACACTGAGTCTGACAACAGCATATTACACTGAGTCTGACTATAGTATATTACACTGAGTTTGACTATAGTATATTACACTGAGTCTGACTATAGTATATTACACTGTCTGACTATAGTATATTACACTGAGTCTGACTATAGTATATTACACTGAGTCTGACAATAGTATATTACAATGTCTGAGTATAGTATATTACACTGAGTCTGACTATAGTATATTACACTGAGTCTGACTATGGTATATTTCACTTTCTGACTATAGTATTTTTCACTTTCTGACTATAGTATATTACACTGAGTCTGACTATAATATATTACACTGAGTCTGACTATAGTATATTACACTGAGTCTGACTATGGTATATTTCACTTTCTGACTATAGTATTTTACACTGAGTCTGACTATGGTATATTACACTGAGTCTGACTATAGTATATTACACTGAGTCTGACTATAGTATATTACACTGATTCTGACTATAGTATATTACACTGATTCTGACTATAGTATATTACAGTGAGTCTGACTATAGAATATTACACTGTCTGACAATAGTATATTATACTGTCAGACTATAGTATATTACACTGAGTCTGACTAGAGTATATTACACTGAGTCTGACTATAGTATATTACACTGATTCTGACTATAGTACATTACACTGAGTCTGACTATAGTATATTACAATGAGTCTGAATATAGTATATTACAATGAGTCTGACTATAGTATATTACACTGAGTCTGACTATAGGATATTACACTGAGTCTGACTATAGTATATTACACTGAGTCTGACTATAGTATATTACACTGAGTCTGACTATAGTATATTACAATGAGTCTGACTATAGTATATTACACTGAGTCTGACTATAGAATATTACACTGTCTGACTATAGTATATTATACTGTCTGACTATAGTATATTACACTGAGTCTGACTATAGTATATTACACTGAGTCTGACTATAGTACATTACACTGAGTCTGACTATAGTATATACACTGAGTCTGACTATAGTATATTACACTGAGTCTGACTATAGTATATTACACTGAGTCTGACTATAGTATATACACTGAGTCTGACTATAGTATATTACACTGAGTCTGACTATAGTATATTACACTGAGTCTGACTATAGTATATTACACTGAGTCTGACTATAGTATATTACACTGAGTCTGACTATAGTATATTACACTGTCTGACTATAGTATTTTACACTGAGTCTGACTATAGTATATTACACTGAGTCTGACTATAGTATATTACACTGAGTCTGACTATAGTATATTACACTGATTCTGACTATTGTATATTACACTGATTCTGACTATATTATATTACACTGAGTCTGACTATAGTATATTACACTGAGTCTGACTATAGTATATTACACTGAGTCTGACTATAGTATATGACACTGAGTCTGACTATAGTATATTACACTGAGTCTGACTATAGTATATTACACTGAGTCTGACTATAGTATATTACACTGTCTGACTATAGTATTTTACACTGAGTCTGACTATAGTATATTACACTGAGTCTGACTATAGTATATTACACTGAGTCTGACTATAGTATATTACACTGATTCTGACTATTGTATATTACACTGATTCTGACTATAGTATATTACACTGAGTCTGACTATAGAATATTACACTGTCTGACAATAGTATATTATACTGTCTGACTATAGTATATTACACTGAGTCTGACTAGAGTATATTACACTGAGTCTGACTATAGTATATTACACTGAGTCTGACTATAGTACATTACACTGAGTCTGACTATAGTATATTACAATGAGTCTGAATATAGTATATTACAATGAGTCTGACTATAGTATATTACACTGAGTCTGACTATAGTATATTACACTGAGTCTGACTATAGTATTTTACACTGAGTCTGACTATAGTATATTACACTGAGTCTGACTATAGTATATTACACTGAGTCTGACTATAGTATATTACAATGAGTCTGACTATAGTATATTACACTGAGTCTGACTATAGTATATTACACTGAGTCTGACTATAGTATATTACACTGAGTCTGACTATAGTATATTACACTGAGTCTGACTATAGTATATTACACTGAGTCTGACTATAGTATATTACACTGAGTCTGACTATAGTATATTACAATGAGTCTGACTATAGTATATTACACTGAGTCTGACTATAGTATATTACACTGAGTCTGACTATATTATATTACACTGAGTCTGACTATAGTATATTACTCTGAGTCTGACTATAGTATATTACACTGAGTCTGACTATAGTATATTACACTGTCTGACTATAGTATATTACACTTTCTGACTATAGTATAATACACTGAGTCTGACTATAGTAAATTACACTGAGTCTGACTATAGTACATTACACTGAGTCTGACTATAGTATATTACAATGAGTCTGAATATAGTATATTACAATGAGTCTGACTATAGTATATTACACTGAGTCTGACTATAGTATATTACACTGAGTCTGACTATAGTATATTACACTGAGTCTGACAATAGTATATTACACTGAGTCTGACTATAGTATATTACACTGATTCTGACTATTGTATATTACACTGATTCTGACTATAGTATATTACACTGAGTCTGACTATAGTATATTACACTGAGTCTGACAATAGTAAATTACACGGAGTCTGACAATAGTAAATTACACTGAGTCTGACTATAGTATATTACACTGAGTTTGACTATAGTATATTACACTGAGTCTGACTATAGTATATTACACTGAGTCTGACTATAGTAAATTACACGGAGTCTGACTATAGTAAATTACACTGAGTCTGACTATAGTATATTACACTGAGTCTGACTATAGTATATTACACTGAGTCTGACTATAGTATATTACACTGTCTGACTATAGTATTTTACACTGAGTCTGACTATAGTATATTACACTGAGTCTGACTATAGTATATTACACTGAGTCTGACTATAGTATATTACACTGATTCTGACTATTGTATATTACACTGATTCTGACTATTGTATATTACACTGATTCTGACTATAGTATATTACACTGAGTCTGACTATAGAATATTACACTGTCTGACTATAGAAAATTATACTGTCTGACTATAGTATATTACACTGAGTCTGACTATAGTATATTACACTGAGTCTGACTATAGTACATTACACTGAGTCTGACTATAGTATATTACAATGAGTCTGAATATAGTATATTACAATGAGTCTGACTATAGTATATTACACTGAGTCTGACTATAGTATATTTCACTGAGTCTGACTATAGTATATTACACTGAGTCTGACTATAGTATATTACACTGAGTCTGACTATAGTATATTACACTGAGTCTGACTATAGTATATTACACTGAGTCTGACTATAGTATATTACACTGTCTGACTATAGTATTTTACACTGAGTCTGACTATAGTATATTACACTGCGTCTGACTATAGTATATTACACTGAGTCTGACTATAGTATATTACACTGATTCTGACTATTGTATATTACACTGATTCTGACTATAGTATATTACACTGAGTCTGACTATAGAATATTACACTGTCTGACAAAAGTATATTATACTGTCTGACTATAGTATATTACACTGAGTCTGACTAGAGTATATTACACTGAGTCTGACTATAGTATATTACACTGAGTCTGACTATAGTACATTACACTGAGTCTGACTATAGTATATTACAATGAGTCTGAATATAGTATATTACAATGAGTCTGACTATAGTATATTACACTGAGTCTGACTATAGTATATTACACTGAGTCTGACTATAGTATATTACACTGAGTCTGACTATAGTATATTACACTGAGTCTGACTATAGTATATTACACTGAGTCTGACTATAGTATATTACACTGAGTCTGACTATAGTATATTACACTGAGTCTGACTATAGTATATTACACTGAGTCTGACTATAGTATATTACACTGAGTCTGACTATATTATATTACACTGAGTCTGACTATAGTATATTACACTGAGTCTGACTATAGTATATTACACTGAGTCTGACTATAGTATATTACACTGAGTCTGACTATAGTATATTACACTGAGTCTGACTATAGTATATTACACTGAGTCTGACTATAGAATATTACACTGAGCCTGACTATAGTAAATTACACTGAGTCTGACTATAGTATATTACACTGAGTCTGACAATAGTATATTACACTGAGTCTGACAATAGTATATTACACTGAGTCTGACTATAGTATATTACACTGAGTTTGACTATAGTATATTACACTGAGTCTGACTATAGTATATTACACTGTCTGACTATAGTATATTACACTGAGTCTGACTATAGTATATTACACTGAGTCTGACAATTTTATATTACAATGTCTGAGTATAGTATATTACACTGAGTCTGACTATAGTATATTACACTGAGTCTGACTATGGTATATTTCACTTTCTGACTATAGTATATTTCACTTTCTGACTATAGTATATTACACTGAGTCTGACTATAATATATTACACTGAGTCTGACTATAGTATATTACACTGAGTCTGACTATGGTATATTTCACTTTCTGACTATAGTATTTTACACTGAGTCTGACTATGGTATATTACACTGAGTCTGACTATAGTATATTACACTGAGTCTGACTATAGTATATTACACTGATTCTGACTATAGTACATTACACTGATTCTGACTATAGTATATTACACTGAGTCTGACTATAGAATATTACACTGTCTGACAATAGTATATTATACTGTCAGACTATAGTATATTACACTGAGTCTGACTAGAGTATATTACACTGAGTCTGACTATAGTATATTACACTGAGTCTGACTATAGTACATTACACTGAGTCTGACTATAGTATATTACAATGAGTCTGAATATAGTATATTACAATGAGTCTGACTATAGTATATTACACTGAGTCTGACTATAGTATATTACACTGAGTCTGACTATAGTATATTACACTGAGTCTGACTATAGTATATTACACTGAGTCTGACTATAGTATATTACACTGAGTCTGACTATAGTATATTACAATGAGTCTGACTATAGTATATTACACTGAGTCTGACTATAGAATATTACACTGTCTGACTATAGTATATTATACTGTCTGACTATAGTATATTACACTGAGTCTGACTATAGTATATTTCACTGAGTCTGACTATAGTACATTACACTGAGTCTGACTATAGTATATACACTGAGTCTGACTATAGTATATTACACTGAGTCTGACTATAGTATATTACACTGAGTCTGACTATAGTATATACACTGAGTCTGACTATAGTATATTACACTGAGTCTGACTATAGTATATTACACTGAGTCTGACTATAGTATATTACACTGAGTCTGACTATAGTATATTACACTGAGTCTGACTATAGTATATTACACTGTCTGACTATAGTATTTTACACTGAGTCTGACTATAGTATATTACACTGAGTCTGACTATAGTATATTACACTGAGTCTGACTATAGTATATTACACTGATTCTGACTATTGTATATTACACTGATTCTGACTATATTATATTACACTGAGTCTGACTATAGTATATTACACTGAGTCTGACTATAGTATATTACACTGAGTCTGACTATAGTATATGACACTGAGTCTGACTATAGTATATTACACTGAGTCTGACTATAGTATATTACACTGAGTCTGACTATAGTATATTACACTGTCTGACTATAGTATTTTACACTGAGTCTGACTATAGTATATTACACTGAGTCTGACTATAGTATATTACACTGAGTCTGACTATAGTATATTACACTGATTCTGACTATTGTATATTACACTGATTCTGACTATAGTATATTACACTGAGTCTGACTATAGAATATTACACTGTCTGACAATAGTATATTATACTGTCTGACTATAGTATATTACACTGAGTCTGACTAGAGTATATTACACTGAGTCTGACTATAGTATATTACACTGAGTCTGACTATAGTACATTACACTGAGTCTGACTATAGTATATTACAATGAGTCTGAATATAGTATATTACAATGAGTCTGACTATAGTATATTACACTGAGTCTGACTATAGTATATTACACTGAGTCTGACTATAGTATATTACACTGAGTCTGACTATAGTATATTACACTGAGTCTGACTATAGTATATTACACTGAGTCTGACTATAGTATATTACAATGAGTCTGACTATAGTATATTACACTGAGTCTGACTATAGTATATTACACTGAGTCTGACTATAGTATATTACACTGAGTCTGACTATAGTATATTACACTGAGTCTGACTATAGTATATTACACTGAGTCTGACTATAGTATATTACACTGAGTCTGACTATAGTATATTACAATGAGTCTGACTATAGTATATTACACTGAGTCTGACTATAGTATATTACACTGAGTCTGACTATATTATATTACACTGAGTCTGACTATAGTATATTACACTGAGTCTGACTATAGTATATTACACTGAGTCTGACTATAGTATATTACACTGTCTGACTATAGTATATTACACTGTCTGACTATAGTATAATACACTGAGTCTGACTATAGTAAATTACACTGAGTCTGACTATAGTACATTACACTGAGTCTGACTATAGTATATTACAATGAGTCTGAATATAGTATATTACAATGAGTCTGACTATAGTATATTACACTGAGTCTGACTATAGTATATTACACTGAGTCTGACTATAGTATATTACACTGAGTCTGACAATAGTATATTACACTGAGTCTGACTATAGTATATTACACTGATTCTGACTATTGTATATTACACTGATTCTGACTATAGTATATTACACTGAGTCTGACTATAGTATATTACAATGAGTCTGAATATAGTATATTACAATGAGTCTGACTATAGTATATTACACTGAGTCTGACTATAGTATATTTCACTGATTCTGACTATTGTATATTACACTGATTCTGACTATTGTATATTACACTGAGTCTGACTATAGTACATTACACTGAGTCTGACTATAGTATATTACAATGAGTCTGAATATAGTATATTACAATGAGTCTGACTATAGTATATTACACTGAGTCTGACTATAGTATATTTCACTGAGTCTGACTATAGTATATTACACTGAGTCTGACTATAGTATATTACACTGAGTCTGACTATAGTATATTACACTGAGTCTGACTATAGTATATTACACTGAGTCTGACTATAGTATATTACACTGTCTGACTATAGTATTTTACACTGAGTCTGACTATAGTATATTACACTGAGTCTGACTATAGTATATTACACTGAGTCTGACTATAGTATATTACACTGATTCTGACTATTGTATATTATACTGATTCTGACTATAGTATATTACACTGAGTCTGACTATAGAATATTACACTGTCTGACAAAAGTATATTATACTGTCTGACTATAGTATATTACACTGAGTCTGACTAGAGTATATTACACTGAGTCTGACTATAGTATATTACACTGAGTCTGACTATAGTACATTACACTGAGTCTGACTATGGTATATTACAATGAGTCTGAATATAGTATATTACAATGAGTCTGACTATAGTATATTACACTGAGTCTGACTATAGTATATTACACTGAGTCTGACTATAGTATATTACACTGAGTCTGACTATAGTATATTACACTGAGTCTGACTATAGTATATTACACTGAGTCTGACTATAGTATATTACACTGAGTCTGACTATAGTATATTACACTGAGTCTGACTATAGTATATTACACTGAGTCTGACTATATTATATTACACTGAGTCTGACTATAGTATATTACACTGAGTCTGACTATAGTATATTACACTGAGTCTGACTATAGTATATTACACTGAGTCTGACTATAGTATATTACACTGAGTCTGACTATAGTATATTACACTGAGTCTGACTATAGAATATTACACTGAGCCTGACTATAGTAAATTACACTGAGTCTGACTATAGTATATTACACTGAATCTGACAATAGTATATTACACTGAGTCTGACAATAGTATATTACACTGAGTCTGACTATAGTATATTACACTGAGTTTGACTATAGTATATTACACTGAGTCTGACTATAGTATATTACACTGTCTGACTATAGTATATTACACTGAGTCTGACTATAGTATATTACACTGAGTCTGACAATAGTATATTACAATGTCTGAGTATAGTATATTACACTGAGTCTGACTATAGTATATTACACTGAGTCTGACTATGGTATATTTCACTTTCTGACTATAGTATATTACACTGAGTCTGACTATAGTATATTACACTGAGTCTGACTATAATATATTACACTGAGTCTGACTATAGTATATTACACTGAGTCTGACTATGGTATATTTCACTTTCTGACTATTGTATATTACACTGAGTCTGACTATAGTATATTACACTGATTCGGACTATAGTATATTACACTGAGTCTGACTATAGTATATTACACTGAGTCTGACTATAGTATATTACACTGAGTCTGACTATAGTATATTACACTGAGTCTGACTATATTATATTACACTGAGTCTGACTATAGTATATTACACTGAGTCTGACTATAGTATATTACACTGAGTCTGACTATAGTATATTACACTGAGTCTGACTATAGTATATTACACTGAGTCTGACTATAGTATATTACACTGAGTCTGACTATAGAATATTACACTGAGCCTGACTATAGTAAATTACACTGAGTCTGACTATAGTATATTACACTGAGTCTGACAATAGTATATTACACTGAGTCTGACAATAGTATATTACACTGAGTCTGACTATAGTATATTACACTGAGTTTGACTATAGTATATTACACTGAGTCTGACTATAGTATATTACACTGTCTGACTATAGTATATTACACTGAGTCTGACTATAGTATATTACACTGAGTCTGACAATAGTATATTACAATGTCTGAGTATAGTATATTACACTGAGTCTGACTGTAGTATATTACACTGAGTCTGACTATGGTATATTTCACTTTCTGACTATAGTATATTTCACTTTCTGACTATAGTATATTACACTGAGTCTGACTATAATATATTACACTGAGTCTGACTATAGTATATTACACTGAGTCTGACTATGGTATATTTCACTTTCTGACTATAGTATTTTACACTGAGTCTGACTATGGTATATTACACTGAGTCTGACTATAGTATATTACACTGAGTCTGACTATAGTATATTACACTGATTCTGACTATAGTATATTACACTGATTCTGACTATAGTATATTACACTGAGTCTGACTATAGAATATTACACTGTCTGACAATAGTATATTATACTGTCTGACTATAGTATATTACACTGAGTCTGACTAGAGTATATTACACTGAGTCTGACTATAGTATATTACACTGAGTCTGACTATAGTACATTACACTGAGTCTGACTATAGTATATTACAATGAGTCTGAATATAGTATATTACAATGAGTCTGACTATAGTATATTACACTGAGTCTGACTATAGTATATTACACTGAGTCTGACTATAGTATATTACACTGAGTCTGACTATAGTATATTACACTGAGTCTGACTATAGTATATTACACTGAGTCTGACTATAGTATATTACAATGAGTCTGACTATAGTATATTACACTGAGTCTGACTATAGAATATTACACTGTCTGACTATAGTATATTATACTGTCTGACTATAGTATATTACACTGAGTCTGACTATAGTATATTACACTGAGTCTGACTATAGTACATTACACTGAGTCTGACTATAGTATATACACTGAGTCTGACTATAGTATATTACACTGAGTCTGACTATAGTATATTACACTGAGTCTGACTATAGTATATACACTGAGTCTGACTATAGTATATTACACTGAGTCTGACTATAGTATATTACACTGAGTCTGACTATAGTATATTACACTGAGTCTGACTATAGTATATTACACTGAGTCTGACTATAGTATATTACACTGTCTGACTATAGTATTTTACACTGAGTCTGACTATAGTATATTACACTGAGTCTGACTATAGTATATTACACTGAGTCTGACTATAGTATATTACACTGATTCTGACTATTGTATATTACACTGATTCTGACTATATTATATTACACTGAGTCTGACTATAGTATATTACACTGAGTCTGACTATAGTATATTACACTGAGTCTGACTATAGTATATGACACTGAGTCTGACTATAGTATATTACACTGAGTCTGACTATAGTATATTACACTGAGTCTGACTATAGTATATTACACTGTCTGACTATAGTATTTTACACTGAGTCTGACTATAGTATATTACACTGAGTCTGACTATAGTATATTACACTGAGTCTGACTATAGTATATTACACTGATTCTGACTATTGTATATTACACTGATTCTGACTATAGTATATTACACTGAGTCTGACTATAGAATATTACACTGTCTGACAATAGTATATTATACTGTCTGACTATAGTATATTACACTGAGTCTGACTAGAGTATATTACACTGAGTCTGACTATAGTATATTACACTGAGTCTGACTATAGTACATTACACTGAGTCTGACTATAGTATATTACAATGAGTCTGAATATAGTATATTACAATGAGTCTGACTATAGTATATTACACTGAGTCTGACTATAGTATATTACACTGAGTCTGACTATAGTATATTACACTGAGTCTGACTATAGTATATTACACTGAGTCTGACTATAGTATATTACACTGAGTCTGACTATAGTATATTACAATGAGTCTGACTATAGTATATTACACTGAGTCTGACTATAGTATATTACACTGAGTCTGACTATAGTATATTACACTGAGTCTGACTATAGTATATTACACTGAGTCTGACTATAGTATATTACACTGAGTCTGACTATAGTATATTACACTGAGTCTGACTATAGTATATTACAATGAGTCTGACTATAGTATATTACACTGAGTCTGACTATAGTATATTACACTGAGTCTGACTATATTATATTACACTGAGTCTGACTATAGTATATTACACTGAGTCTGACTATAGTATATTACACTGAGTCTGACTATAGTATATTACACTGTCTGACTATAGTATATTACACTGTCTGACTATAGTATAATACACTGAGTCTGACTATAGTAAATTACACTGAGTCTGACTATAGTACATTACACTGAGTCTGACTATAGTATATTACAATGAGTCTGAATATAGTATATTACAATGAGTCTGACTATAGTATATTACACTGAGTCTGACTATAGTATATTACACTGAGTCTGACTATAGTATATTACACTGAGTCTGACAATAGTATATTACACTGAGTCTGACTATAGTATATTACACTGATTCTGACTATTGTATATTACACTGATTCTGACTATAGTATATTACACTGAGTCTGACTATAGAATATTACACTGTCTGACAATAGTATATTATACTGTCTGACTATAGTATATTACACTGAGTCTGACTAGAGTATATTACACTGAGTCTGACTATAGTATATTACACTGAGTCTGACTATAGTACATTACACTGAGTCTGACTATAGTATATTACAATGAGTCTGAATATAGTATATTACAATGAGTCTGACTATAGTATATTACACTGAGTCTGACTATAGTATATTACACTGAGTCTGACTATAGTATATTACACTGTCTGACTATAGTATTTTACACTGAGTCTGACTATAGTACATTACACTGAGTCTGACTATAGTATATACACTGAGTCTGACTATAGTATATTACACTGAGTCTGACTATAGTATATTACACTGAGTCTGACTATAGTATATACACTGAGTCTGACTATAGTATATTACACTGAGTCTGACTATAGTATATTACACTGAGTCTGACTATAGTATATTACACTGAGTCTGACTATAGTATATTACACTGAGTCTGACTATAGTATATTACACTGTCTGACTATAGTATTTTACACTGAGTCTGACTATAGTATATTACACTGAGTCTGACTATAGTATATTACACTGAGTCTGACTATAGTATATTACAGTGATTCTGACTATTGTATATTACACTGATTCTGACTATATTATATTACACTGAGTCTGACTATAGTATATTACACTGAGTCTGACTATAGTATATTACACTGAGTCTGACTATAGTATATGACACTGAGTCTGACTATAGTATATTACACTGAGTCTGACTATAGTATATTACACTGAGTCTGACTATAGTATATTACACTGATTCTGACTATTGTATATTACACTGATTCTGACTATAGTATATTACACTGAGTCTGACTATAGAATATTACACTGTCTGACAATAGTATATTATACTGTCTGACTATAGTATATTACACTGAGTCTGACTAGAGTATATTACACTGAGTCTGACTATAGTATATTACACTGAGTCTGACTATAGTACATTACACTGAGTCTGACTATAGTATATTACAATGAGTCTGAATATAGTATATTACAATGAGTCTGACTATAGTATATTACACTGAGTCTGACTATAGTATATTACACTGAGTCTGACTATAGTATATTACACTGAGTCTGACTATAGTATATTACACTGAGTCTGACTATAGTATATTACACTGAGTCTGACTATAGTATATTACAATGAGTCTGACTATAGTATATTACACTGAGTCTGACTATAGTATATTACACTGAGTCTGACTATAGTATATTACACTGAGTCTGACTATAGTATATTACACTGAGTCTGACTATAGTATATTACACTGAGTCTGACTATAGTATATTACACTGAGTCTGACTATAGTATATTACAATGAGTCTGACTATAGTATATTACACTGAGTCTGACTATAGTATATTACACTGAGTCTGACTATATTATATTACACTGAGTCTGACTATAGTATATTACACTGAGTCTGACTATAGTATATTACACTGAGTCTGACTATAGTATATTACACTGTCTGACTATAGTATATTACACTGTCTGACTATAGTATAATACACTGAGTCTGACTATAGTAAATTACACTGAGTCTGACTATAGTACATTACACTGAGTCTGACTATAGTATATTACAATGAGTCTGAATATAGTATATTACAATGAGTCTGACTATAGTATATTACACTGAGTCTGACTATAGTATATTACACTGAGTCTGACTATAGTATATTACACTGAGTCTGACAATAGTATATTACACTGAGTCTGACTATAGTATATTACACTGATTCTGACTATTGTATATTACACTGATTCTGACTATAGTATATTACACTGAGTCTGACTATAGAATATTACACTGTCTGACAATAGTATATTATACTGTCTGACTATAGTATATTACACTGAGTCTGACTAGAGTATATTACACTGAGTCTGACTATAGTATATTACACTGAGTCTGACTATAGTACATTACACTGAGTCTGACTATAGTATATTACAATGAGTCTGAATATAGTATATTACAATGAGTCTGACTATAGTATATTACACTGAGTCTGACTATAGTATATTACACTGAGTCTGACTATAGTATATTACACTGAGTCTGACTATAGTATATTACACTGAGTCTGACTATAGTATATTACACTGAGTCTGACTATAGTATATTACAATGAGTCTGACTATAGTATATTACACTGAGTCTGACTATAGTATATTACACTGAGTCTGACTATAGTATATTACACTGAGTCTGACTATAGTATATTACACTGAGTCTGACTATAGTATATTACACTGAGTCTGACTATAGTATATTACACTGAGTCTGACTATAGTATATTACAATGAGTCTGACTATAGTATATTACACTGAGTCTGACTATAGTATATTACACTGAGTCTGACTATATTATATTACACTGAGTCTGACTATAGTATATTACACTGAGTCTGACTATAGTATATTACACTGAGTCTGACTATAGTATATTACACTGTCTGACTATAGTATATTACACTGTCTGACTATAGTATAATACACTGAGTCTGACTATAGTATATTACACTGAGTCTGACTATAGTACATTACACTGAGTCTGACTATAGTATATTACAATGAGTCTGAATATAGTATATTACACTGATTCTGACTATTGTATATTACACTGATTCTGACTATTGTATATTACACTGATTCTGACTATAGTATATTACACTGAGTCTGACTATAGAATATTACACTGTCTGATTATAGTATATTATACTGTCTGACTATAGTATATTACACTGAGTCTGACTATAGTATATTACACTGAGTCTGACTATAGTACATTACACTGAGTCTGACTATAGTATATTACAATGAGTCTGAATATAGTATATTACAATGAGTCTGACTATAGTATATTACACTGAGTCTGACTATAGTATATTACACTGAGTCTGACTATAGTATATTACACTGAGTCTGACTATAGTATATTACACTGAGTCTGACTATAGTATATTACACTGAGTCTGACTATAGTATATTACACTGAGTCTGACTATAGTATATTACACTGTCTGACTATAGTATTTTACACTGAGTCTGACTATAGTATATTACACTGAGTCTGACTATAGTATATTACACTGATTCTGACTATTGTATATTACACTGATTCTGACTATAGTATATTACACTGAGTCTGACTATAGAATATTACACTGTCTGACAATAGTATATTATACTGTCTGACTATAGTATATTACACTGAGTCTGACTATAGTATATTACACTGAGTCTGACTATAGTACATTACACTGAGTCTGACTATAGTATATTACAATGAGTCTGAATATAGTATATTACAATGAGTCTGACTATAGTATATTACACTGAGTCTGACTATAGTATATTACACTGAGTCTGACTATAGTATATTACACTGAGTCTGACTATAGTATATTACACTGAGTCTGACTATAGTATATTACACTGAGTCATTAACATTAGTATGTTAAATACATCTTGTTCTTCTACATTATAGTTCATATAATGTCACATCTAACATTAGTATGTTAAATACATCTTGTTCTTCTACATTATAGTTCATATAATGTCACATCCAACATTAGTATTTTAAATACATCTTGTTCTTCTACATTATAGTTTATATCACATCTAACATTAGTATGTTAAATACATCTTGTTCTTCTACATTATAGTTCATATAATGTCACATCCAACATTAGTATTTTAAATACATCTTGTTCTTCTACAGTACAGTTTATATCACATCTAACATTAGTATGTTAAATACATCTTGTTTTTCTACAGTATAGTTTATATCACATCTAACATTAGTATGTTAAATACATCTTGTTCTTCTACATTATAGTTTATATCACATCTAACATTATTATTTTAAATACATCTTGTTCTTCTACATTATAGTTTATATCACATCTAACATTAGTATGTGAAATACATCTTGTTCTTCTACATTATAGTTCATATAATGTCACATCTAACATTAGTATTTTAAATACATCTTGTTCTTCTACAGTATAGTTTATATCACATCTAACATTAGTATGTTAAATACATCTTGTTTTTCTACAGTATAGTTTATATCACATCTAACATTAGTATGTTAAATACATCTTGTTCTTCTACATTATAGTTCATATAATGTCACATCTAACATTAGTATTTTAAATACATCTTGTACTTCTACATTATTGTTTATATCACATCTAACATTAGTATTTTAAATACATCTTGTTCTTCTACATTATAGTTTATATAATGTCACATCTAACATTAGTATTTTAAATACATCTTGTTCTTCTACATTATAGTTTATATCACATCTAACATTAGTATATGAAATACATCTTGTTCTTCTACATTATAGTTCATATGTCACATCTAACATTAGTATTTTAAATACATCTTGTTCTTCTACATTATAGTTTATATCACATCTAACATTAGTATGCTAAATACATCTTGTTCTTCTACATTATAGTTCATATAATGTCACATCTAACATTAGTATTTTAAATACATCTTGTTCTTCTACAGTATAGTTTATATCACATCTTACATTAGTATGTTAAATACATCTTGTTCTTCTACATTATAGTTCATATAATGTCACATCTAACATTAGTATTTTAAATACATCTTGTTCTTCTACATTATAGTTCATATAATGTCACATCTAACATTAGTATGTTAAATACATCTTGTACTTCTACATTATTGTTTATATCACATCTAACATTAGTATTTTAAATACATCTTGTTCTTCTACATTATAGTTTATATAATGTCACATCTAACATTAGTATTTTAAATACATCTTGTTCTTCTACAGTATAGTTTATATCACATCTAACATTAGTATGTTAAATACATCTTCTTCTTCTACATTATAGTTCATATAATGTCACATCTAACATTAGTATGTTAAATACATCTTGATCTTCTACATTATAGTTCATATAATGTCACATCTAACATTAGTATGCTAAATACATCTTGTTCTTCTACATTATAGTTTATATCACATCTAACATTAGTATTTTAAATACATCTTGTTCTTCTACAGTATAGTTTATATCTCATCTAACATTAGTATGTTAAATACATCTTGTTCTTCTACATTATAGTTCATATGTCACATCTAACATTAGTATGTTAAATACATCTTGTTCTTCTACATTATAGTTCATATAATGTCACATCTAACAATAGTATGTTAAATACATCTTGTACTTCTACATTATAGTTTATATCACATCTAACATTAGTATTTTAAATACATCTTGTTCTTCTACATTATAGTTTATATAATGTCACATCTAACATTAGTATGTTAAATACATCTTGTACTTCTACATTATAGTTTATATCACATCTAACATTAGTATGTTAAATACATCTTGTTCTTCTACATTATAGTTCATATGTCACATCTATCATTAGTATGTTAAATACATCTTGTACTTCTACATTATAGTTTATATCACATCTAACATTAGTATTTTAAATACATCTTGTTCTTCTACATTATAGTTTATATAACGTCACATCTAACATTAGTATGTTAAATACATCTTGTTCTTCTACATTATAGTTTATATCACATCTAACATTAGTATTTTAAATACATCTTGTTCTTCTACATTATAGTTTATATCACATCTAACATTAGTATTTTAAATACATCTTGTTCTTCTACATTATAGTTCATATAATGTCACATCTAACATTAGTATTTTAAATACATCTTGTTCTTCTACATTATAGTTTATTTAATGTCACAACTAACATTAGTATTTTAAATACATCTTGTTCTTCTACATTATAGTTTATATCACATCTAACATTAGTATTTTAAATGCATCTTGTTCTTCTACAGTATAGTTTATATAATGTCACATCTAACAATAGTATTTTAAATACATCTTGTTCTTCTACATTATAGTTTATATCACATCTAACATTAGTATTTTAAATACATCTTGTTCTTCTACATTATAGTTTATATCACATCTAACATTAGTATTTTAAATACATCTTGTTCTTCTACATTATAGTTTATATCACATCTAACATTAGTATGTTAAATACATCTTGTTCTTCTACATTATAGTTTATATAATGTCAAATCTAACATTAGTATGTTAAATACATCTTGTTCTTCTACATTATAGTTCATATAATGTCACATCTAACATTAGTATTTTAAATACATCTCGTTCTTCTACAGTATAGTTTATATCACATCTAACATTAGTATGTTAAATACATCTTGTTCTTCTACATTATAGTTCATATAATGTCACATCTAACATTAGTATGTTAAATACATCTTGTTCTTCTACATTATAGTTCATATAATGTCACATCCAACATTAGTATTTTAAATACATCTTGTTCTTCTACATTATAGTTTATATCACATCTAACATTAGTATGTTAAATACATCTTGTTCTTCTACATTATAGTTCATATAATGTCACATCCAACATTAGTATTTTAAATACATCTTGTTCTTCTACAGTACAGTTTATATCACATCTAACATTAGTATGTTAAATACATCTTGTTCTTCTACATTATAGTTTATATAATGTCACATCTAACATTAGTATGTTAAATACATCTTGTTCTTCTACATTATAGTTTATATCACATCTCACATTAGTATGTTAAATACATCTTGTTCTTCTACATTATAGTTTATATCACATCTAACATTAGTATGTTAAATACATCTTGTTCTTCTACATTATAGTTCATATCACATCTAACATTAGTATGTTAAATACATCTTGTTCTTCTACATTATAGTTTATATCACATCTAACATTAGTATTTTAAATACATCTTGTTCTTCTACAGTACAGTTTATATCACATCTAACATTAGTATGTTAAATACATCTTGTTCTTCTACATTATAGTTTATATAATGTCACATCTAACATTAGTATGTTAAATACATCTTGTTCTTCTACATTATAGTTTATATCACATCTCACATTAGTATGTTAAATACATCTTGTTCTTCTACATTATAGTTTATATCACATCTAACATTAGTATGTTAAATACATCTTGTTCTTCTACATTATAGTTCATATCACATCTAACATTAGTATGTTAAATACATCTTGTTCTTCTACATTATAGTTTATATCGCATCTAACATTAGTATGTTAAATACATCGTGTTCTTCTACATTATAGTTTATATAATGTCACATCTAACATTAGTATGTTAAATACATCTTGTTCTTCTACATTATAGTTCATATAATGTCACATCTAACATTAGTATTTTAAATACATCTTGTTCTTCTACATTATAGTTTATATCACATCTAACATTAGTATTTTAAATACATCTTGTTCTTCTACATTATAGTTCATATAATGTCACATCTAACATTAGTTTTTACAGTCTATTACAGATCATAACATATTCATGGACAAATGTGTTTAAAATGTAATTTTATTGGTGTAACGGTTTTTTGGGGTGTTTGAATCTGTTTTAATTTCCAGAGTGACACTCTCCTATTAACTGTTATTTAAATATTATCAGTCAAACCCTTTGTGTTTCTGCCATCCACGTCATGTGAAATGTATTTATTGAAAGTTTTGGTCACACATGGAAAGTCCAGCAGATGGTAGAGAGAGAGAGATTCCCCCTCTTCTCCTTCTCTCCTCCACTACTTAATGTATTGTCTTTATGCCTGCTCATCTCCAGAAAGCAACAGTCTTGTTTTGCCATTCTAACCAGATCTAATCAGTAGTGAGTGGATCTGTTATGCATTGGGTGTTGGGACATGAACATCACGGCTGTAGATCACTGAATAAACAACGACGGCTGATTCCATTACAACAGCCCAGCCACTTTTATCTGCCTGTCACATCATTTCTATCAAAATGTAAAATAATCCAGTCCAATAGATGCAATAGAGATAGGATACGACTGCTGCACTTAGTCGTTTAATAAAAAATACAAGACATTCTCCCTGACAGGTCTGATGAAGTCCCCATTCCCAACTCCATTACCTGTTATAATAGTATTCACACACAACTCCACAGCCCAGACTGTCTGTTGTTTTAGTATTAATCAGAGTTGTTCTTGGAGGAAACAGCCTGCTGCTCTTTGGTTCATTTCATTAACAGTAACAGACTGTTTCTCGTCTGTTTTAGCAACAGAAATGACCATGTAGAATTACAGGAGAGAAATGGAACAGTCTGTCGAGCCTGTACTAATAGCAAGTTGATAGAAATATGCTAAATGATGGATTTGATGACAATAGGATACAGACCAATGCACTTTAGCAGGTTTAATTAACAAAGCATAATGCACTTTGACAGAATATTTGGACCATTCTTGAGAATAGTGATTCCTTTCAATAATAATGTTCAAGATAATTGAATGTAGGAGAATGTAAAACATTGTTAATAATAAGTCTGAGGCTATCTACCCTGGTGTAATCTAATATAATGCAATTAATTTAGGACACAGGCCACTGAACTTTTTAATCATTTAATTAGCAGCTGGTGTGTTTTGTTTTTATAATATACGGATCCCCTTTCAACCATGAGAATATGTTTCTATTTTCACTGTGAGGGTTAGAATATAAAGACCCTGTCAACCCTGAGACAATGTTTATATATTCACTGTGAGGGTTAGAATATAAAGACCCTGTCAACCCTGAGAAGATGTTTCTATATTCACTGTGAGGGTTAGAATATAAAGACCCTGTCAACCCTGAGAAGATGTTTCTATATTGACTGTGAGGGTTAGAATATAAAGACCCTGTCAACCCTGAGAAGATGTTTCTATATTCACTGTGAGGGTTAGAATATAAAGACCCTGTCAACCCTGAGAAGATGTTTCTATATTCACTGTGAGGGTTAGAATATAAAGACCCTGTCAACCATGATAAGATGTTTCTATATTCACTGTGAGGGTTAGAATATAAAGACCCTGTCAACCATGATAAGATGTTTCTATATTCACTGTGAGGGTTAGAATATAAAGACCCTGTCAACAATGATAAGATGTTTCTATATTCACTGTGAGGGTTAGAATATAAATACCCTGTCAACCCTGAGAAGATGTTTCTATATTGACTGTGAGGGTTAGAATATAAAGACCCTGTCAACCATGATAAGATGCTTCTATATTCACTGTGAGGGTTAGAATATAAAGACCCTGTCAACCCTGAGAAGATGTTTCTATATTGACTGTGAGGGTTAGAATATAAAGACCCTGTCAACCCTGAGAAGATGTTTATATATTTACTGTGAGGGTTAGAATATAAAGACCCTGTCAACCCTGAGAAGATGTTTCTATATTGACTGTGAGGGTTAGAATATAAAGACCCTGTCAACCATGAGAAGATGTTTCTATATTGACTGTGAGGGTTAGAATATAAAGACCCTGTCAACCATGATAAGATGTTTCTATATTCACTGTGAGGGTTAGAATATAAAGACCCTGTCAACCCTGAGAAGATGTTTCTATATTGACTGTGAGGGTTAGAATATAAAGACCCTGTCAACCCTGAGAAGATGTTTCTATATTCACTGTGAGGGTTAGAATATAAAGACCCTGTCAACCCTGAGAAGATGTTTCTATATTCACTGTGAGGGTTAGAATATAAAGACCCTGTCAACCATGAGAAGATGTTTCTATATTCACTGTGAGGGTTAGAATATAAAGACCCTGTCAACCCTGAGAAGATGTTTCTATATTGACTGTGAGGGTTAGAATATAAAGACCCTGTCAACCCTGAGAAGATGTTTCTATATTCACTGTGAGGGTTAGAATATAAAGACCCTGTCAACCCTGAGAAGATGTTTCTATATTCACTGTGAGGGTTAGAATATAAAGACCCTGTCAACCATGATAAGATGTTTCTATATTCACTGTGAGGGTTAGAATATAAAGACCCTGTCAACCCTGAGAAGATGTTTCTATATTCACTGTGAGGGTTAGAATATAAAGACCCTGTCAACCCTGAGAAGATGTTTCTATTTTCACTGTGAGGGTTAGAATATAAAGACCCTGTCAACCATGATAAGATGTTTCTATATTGACTGTGAGGGTTAGAATATAAAGACCCTGTCAACCCTGAGAAGATGTTTCTATATTGACTGTGAGGGTTAGAATATAAAGACCCTGTCAACCCTGAGAAGATGTTTCTATATTCACTGTGAGGGTTAGAATATAAAGACCCTGTCAACCCTGAGAAGATGTTTCTATATTCACTGTGAGGGTTAGAATATAAAGACCCTGTCAACCCTGAGAAGATGTTTCTATATTGACTGTGAGGGTTAGAATATAAAGACCCTGTCAACCATGAGAAGATGTTTATATATTCACTGTGAGGGTTAGAATACACGGCTCCCACACTACATACCTTTATAAACACTTTACAGTTTACTGGCACCAGACAATCCATGATGACCTGCACATACCATTTAGAAAAAAGAGGAATTGTAATCTAACAGCAACTGAGCAAAAAGCTCTATAAAATGTAGAAAAATAGTTATCCTCAGTAAGTAATGTGAAGACATGGTTCTTCCAGACAGGTACCCTCTATATTAGAAGGTACAGCTGTATGTAACATGAAGACATGGTTCTTCCAGACAGGTACCCTCTAGATTAGAAGGTACAGCTGTATGTAACATGAAGACATGGTGCTTCCAGACAGGTACCCTCTAGATTAGAAGGTACAGCTGTATGTAACATGAAGACATGGTTCTTCCAGACAGGTACCCTCTATATTAGAAGGTATAGCTGTATGTAACATGAAGACATGTTCCATCCAGACATGTACCCTCTATATTACAAGGTACAGCTGTATGTAACATGAAGACATGTTCCATCCAGACATGTACCCTCTATATTAGAAGGTACAGCTGTATGTAACATGAAGACATGGTGCATCCAGACATGTACCCTCTATATTAGAAGGTACAGCTGTATGTAACATGAAGACATGCTGCTTCCAGACAGGTACCCTCTATATTAGAAGGTACAGCTGTATGTAACATGAAGACATGGTGCTTCCAGACAGGTACCCTCTATATTAGAAGGTACAGCTGTATGTAACATGAAGACATGTTCCTTCCAGACAGGTACCCTCTATATTAGAAGGTACAGCTGTATGTAACATGAAGACATGGTGCTTCCAGACAGGTACCCTCTAGATTATAAGGTATAGCTGTATGCAACATGAAGACATGGTGCTTCCAGACAGGTACCCTCTAGATTAGAAGGTATAGCTGTATGTAACATGAAGACATGGTGCTTCCAGACAGGTACCCTCTAGATTAGAAGGTATAGCTGTATGCAACATGAAGACATGGTGCTTCCAGACAGGTACCCTCTAGATTAGAAGGTACAGCTGTATGTAACATGAAGACATGGTGCTTCCAGACATGTACCCTCTATATTAGAAGGTACAGCTGTATGTAACATGAAGACATGTTGCTTCCAGACAGGTACCCTCTATATTAGAAGGTACAGATGTATGTAACATGAAGACATGTTCCTTCCAGACAGGTACCCTCTATATTAGAAGGTACAGCTGTATGTAACATGAAGACATGGTGCTTCCAGACAGGTACCCTCTAGATTATAAGGTATAGCTGTATGCAACATGAAGACATGGTGCTTCCAGACAGGTACCCTCTAGATTAGAAGGTACAGCTGTATGTAACATGAAGACATGGTGCTTCCAGACAGGTACCCTCTAGATTAGAAGGTATAGCTGTATGTAACATGAAGACATGGTGCTTCCAGACAGGTACCCTCTAGATTAGAAGGTATAGCTGTATGCAACATGAAGACATGGTGCTTCCAGACAGGTACCCTCTAGATTATAAGGTATAGCTGTATGTAACATGAAGACATGGTGCTTCCAGACAGGTACCCTCTAGATTATAAGGTATAGCTGTATGTAACATGAAGACATGGTGCTTCCAGACAGGTACCCTCTAGATTATAAGGTACAGCTGTATGTAACATGAAGACATGGTGCTTCCAGACAGGTACCCTCTAGATTATAAGGTACAGCTGTATGTAACATGAAGACATGTTGCTTCCAGACAGGTACCCTCTAGATTATAAGGTATAGCTGTATGTAACATGAAGACATGGTGCTTCCAGACAGGTACCCTCTATATTAGAAGGTACAGCTGTATGTAACATGAAGACATGGTGCTTCCAGACAGGTACCCTCTAGATTAGAAGTTACAGCTGTATGTAACATGAAGACATGGTGCTTCCAGACAGGTACCCTCTAGATTATAAGGTACAGCTGTATGTAACATGAAGACATGGTGCTTCCAGACATGTACCCTCTAGATTATAAGGTATAGCTGTATGTAACATGAAGACATGGTGCTTCCAGACAGGTACCCTCTAGATTATAAGGTACAGCTGTATGTAACATGAAGACATGGTGCTTCCAGACATGTACCCTCTATATTAGAAGGTATAGCTGTATGTAACATGAAGACATGGTGCTTCCAGACAGGTACCCTCTAGATTAGAAGGTACAGCTGTATGTAACATGAAGACATGGTGCTTCCAGACAGGTACCCTCTAGATTAGAAGGTACAGCTGTATGTAACATGAAGATATGGTGCTTCCAGACATGTACCCTCTAGATTAGAAGGTACAGCTGTATGTAACATGAAGACATGGTGCTTCCAGACAGGTACCCTCTATATTAGAAGGTACAGCTGTATGTAACATGAAGACATGGTGCTTCCAGACAGGTACCCTCTATATTAGAAGGTATAGCTGTATGTAACATGAAGACATGGTGCTTCCAGACAGGTACCCTCTAGATTAGAAGGTATAGCTGTATGTAACATGAAGACATGGTGCTTCCAGACAGGTACCCTCTAGATTAGAAGGTATAGCTGTATGTAACATGAAGACATGGTGCTTCCAGACAGGTACCCTCTATATTAGAAGGTATAGCTGTATGTAACATGAAGACATGGTGCTTCCAGACAGGTACCCTCTAGATTAGAAGGTATAGCTGTATGTAACATGAAGACATGGTGCTTCCAGACAGGTACCCTCTAGATTAGAAGGTACAGCTGTATGTAACATGAAGACATGGTGCTTCCAGACAGGTACCCTCTAGATTAGAAGGTATAGCTGTATGTAACATGAAGACATGGTGCTTCCAGACAGGTACCCTCTAGATTAGAAGGTACAGCTGTATGTAACATGAAGACATGGTGCTTCCAGACAGGTACCCTCTATATTAGAAGGTACAGCTGTATGTAACATGAAGACATGGTGCTTCCAGACAGGTACCCTCTAGATTATAAGGTACAGCTGTATGTAACATGAAGACATGGTGCTTCCAGACATGTACCCTCTAGATTAGAAGGTACAGCTGTATGTAACATGAAGACATGGTGCTTCCAGACAGGTACCCTCTAGATTATAAGGTACAGCTGTATGTAACATGAAGACATGGTGCTTCCAGACAGGTACCCTCTAGATTAGAAGGTACAGCTGTATGTAACATGAAGACATGGTGCTTCCAGACAGGTACCCTCTAGATTATAAGGTATAGCTGTATGTAACATGAAGACATGATGCTTCCAGACAGGTACCCTCTAGATTAGAAGGTATAGCTGTATGTAACATGAAGACATGTTCCTTCCAGACATGTACCCTCTAGATTAGAAGGTACAGCTGTATGTAACATGAAGACATGTTCCTTCCAGACAGGTACCCTCTATATTAGAAGGTACAGCTGTATGTAACATGAAGACATGGTGCTTCCAGACATGTACCCTCTATATTAGAAGGTATAGCTGTATGTAACATGAAGACATGGTGCTTCCAGACAGGTACCCTCTAGATTATAAGGTACAGCTGTATGTAACATGAAGACATGTTCCTTCCAGACAGGTACCCTCTATATTAGAAGGTACAGCTGTATGTAACATGAAGACATGGTGCTTCCAGACAGGTACCCTCTAGATTAGAAGTTACAGCTGTATGTAACATGAAGACATGTTCCTTCCAGACAGGTACCCTCTATATTAGAAGGTACAGCTGTATGTAACATGAAGACATGTTCCTTCCAGACAGGTACCCTCTATATTAGAAGGTACAGCTGTATGTAACATGAAGACATGGTGCTTCCAGACAGGTACCCTCTAGATTAGAAGTTACAGCTGTATGTAACATGAAGACATGTTCCTTCCAGACAGGTACCCTCTAGATTAGAAGGTACAGCTGTATGTAATTTAACTTCATATCTCCAATCAGTTGCCCGGTAACTTTCAGACACTTCTCTAAACTAAAGATGACACATCTAACCAAGTCACACTCATGAACTATTGACATAGGTAATATTTATACTACTAATTTTATTGAAATGCCCCAAAATATTTTCACCTCTAACGCAAGTCACAGTAGAGGTTACTCCTGTAAGGTTTAGGGAGGGATGGAGGGAGGGATGGAGGGAGGATTGGAGGGATGGAGGGATGGAGGATTGGAGGGATGGAGGGAGGGAGGGAGGGAGGGAGGGAGGGAGGGAGGGAGGGAGGGAGGGAGGGAGGGAGGGATGGACGGATGGAGGCAGGGAGGGATGGAGGGATGGAGGATTGGAGGGATGGAGGCAGGGACAGAGAGTTTTCTCCCCAAACAAGCATTTTATAATTCATCAGCAGGTTGACAGATGAGTCCTGCTGGAGAATATTACAAAATGTCTCAGATCTCATATATATGCTAATGTTATGCTGGTGGAGGCTGACTGGTGGGGGTGTAGGGTAGGGTAGGGTAGTGGTGTAGTGTCTCGGTAGTAGAGGGGACAAGTCATTCTGCATTCAACCATTTATGATCAAACATCCGCGTTATAGAGAGAAAAAGAACAGTGGAAGAACTTGCTTAGAGAAGGGAGTTGGTTTCTAATTGAACAGTTGAGTAACAGCGTTACACAAACTCAGTTGGATGTTAAATGAGTCTTGTTGCCTTTCACAATGTTGAACTACAGTTCCCTTGTCTCTCCTTGTGATTGATTACATGTTGGTCTCCACATGAATGCATAATGCCTTCCCTTTAAGAAGGAAGCTTGTTGTAATCCAGATGTTTACTTTGATAAATGTCTGGTTGTTCAAAACACTTCTCTACTGAACCTGGGAACGTCTATGAACCTTGGAACGTATAAGAACCTGTGAACGTCTATAAACCTTGGAACGTATATGAAACTGTGAACATCTACGTTACACAGCACCTGTGGACATCTACTTTACACTGAACCAGTGAACATCTATGTTAGACTGAACCAGTGAACATCTATGTTAGACTGAACCAGTGAACATCTATGTTAGACTGAACCAGTGAACATCTATGTTAGACTGAACCAGTGAACATCTATGTAACACTGAACCAGTGAACATCTATGTAACACTGAACCAGTGAACATTATGTTAGACTGAACCTGTGAAAATCTATGTTAGACTGAACCAGTGAACATCTATGTTAGACTGAACCAGTGAACATCTATGTTAGACTGAACCAGTGAACATCTATGTTAGACTGAACCAGTGAACCTCTATGTTAGACTGAACCAGTGAACATCTATGTTAGACTGAACCAGTGAACATCTATGTTAGACTGAACCAGTGAACATCTATGTTAAACTGAACCAGTGAACATCTATGTTAAACTGAACCAGTGAACAGAATAAGGATGATACCATAATCAGTGGATGCAGATGATTCCCTGTTCTATCGGAGACTGACATTAACTATTAATAGATTCAGATGATTCCCTGTTCTGTCGGAGTCTGACATTAACTATTAATAGATTCAGATGATTCCCTGTTCTATCGGAGACTGACATTAACTATGAATAGATTCAGATGATTCCCTGTTCTAGTGAAGCCTGACAATAACTATTAATAGCAGCAGACATGTCCTTTATTTTTCATTATAACAATATGTCAGATATCAAGCCTTTGAATAGAGCTGTAGTTGGTGGGAGATGTTGAAGGGAAATAAAGTCTCATCTCAACTCTCTAATATGGATATGGATACTGCAGGGGATCCAGGCTCTGGCTCTGTTATGATATGGATACTACAGGGGAACCAGGCTCTGGCTCTGTTATGATATGGATACTACAGTGGAACCAGGATCTGTCTCTATTATGATATGGATACTACAGTGGAACCAGGATCTGTCTCTATTATGATATGGATACTACAGTGGAACCAGGCTCTGTCTCTCTCTATTATGATATGGATACTACAGGTGAACCAGGCTCTGTCTCTCTCTGTTATGATATGGATACTGCAGGGGAACCAGGCTCTGTCTCTCTCTGTTATGATATGGATACTACAGTGGAACCAGGATCTGTCTCTATTATGATATGGATACTACAGTGGAACCAGGCTCTGTCTCTCTCTATTATGATATGGATACTACAGGTGAACCAGGCTCTGTCTCTCTCTGTTATGATATGGATACTGCAGGGGAACCAGGCTCTGTCTCTCTCTGTTATGATATGGATACTGCAAGGGAACCAGGCTCTGTCTCTCTCTGTTATGATATGGATACTGCAAGGGATCCAGGCTCTGTCTGTTATGATATGGATACTGCAGTGGAACCAGACTCTGTCTCACTCTGTTATGATATGGATACTGCAGTGGAACCAGGCTCTCTCTCTCTCTGTTATGATATGGATACTGAAGGGGAACCAGGCTCTGTCTCTCTCTGTTATGATATGGATACTGCAGTGGAACCAGGCTCTGTCTCTGTTATGATATGGATACTGCAGGGGAACCAGGATCTGTATCTATTATGATATGGATACTGCAGTGGAACCAGGCTCTGTCTCTGTTATGATATGGATACTGCAGGGGAACCAGGATCTGTATCTATTATGATATGGATACTGCAGGGGAACCAGGCTCTGTCTCTCTCTGTTATGATATGGATACTACAGTGGAACCAGGATCTGTCTCTATTATGATATGGATACTGCAGGGGAACCAGGATCTGTATCTATTATGATATGGATACTGCAGGGGAACCAGGCTCTGTCTCTGTTATGATATGGATACTGCAGTGGAACCAGACTCTGTCTCTCTCTGTTATGATATGGATACTGCAGGGGAACCAGGCTCTGTCTCTGTTATGATATGGATACTGCAGGGGAACCAGGATCTGTCTCTATTATGATATGGATACTGCAGGGGAACCAGGCTGTGTCTCTTATGATATGGATATTGCAGGGGAACCAGGCTATATATCTATTATGATATGGATACTGCAGGGGATCCAGGCTCTGTCTCACTCTGTTATGATACGGATACTGCAGGGGAACCAGGCTCTGTCTCTCTCTGTTATGATATGGATAATGCAGTGGAACCAGGCTCTGTCTCTCTCTGTTATGATATGGATACTGCAGGGGAACCAGGCTCGGTCTCTAATATGATATGGATACTGCAGGGGATCCAGGCTCTGTCTCACTCTGTTATGATATGGATACTGCAGGGGAACCAGGCTCTGTCTCTATTATGATATGGATACTGTAGGGGAACCAGGCTGTGTCTCTTATGATATGGTTACTGCAGTGGAACCAGGATCTGTCTCTATTATGATATGGATACTACAGGTGAACCAGGTTCTGTATCTATTATGATATGGATATTGCAGGGGATCCAGGCTCTGTCTCTCTCTGTTATGATATGGATACTGCAGTGGAACCAGGCTCTGTCTCTCTCTGTTATGATATGGATACTGCAGGGGAACCAGGCTCTGTCTCTTTCTGTTATGATATGGATACTGCAGTGGAACCAGGCTCTGTCTCTCTCTGTTATGATATAGATACTGCAGGGGAACCAGGCTCTGTCTCTCTCTGTTATGATAAGGATACTGCAGAAGAACCAGGCTCTGTCTCTTTCTGTTATGATATAGATACTGCAGGGGAACCAGGCTCTGTCTCTCTCTGTTATGATGAGGATACTGCAGGGGAACCAGGCTCTGGCACTTTCTGTTAAGATATGGATACTGTAGGTGAACCAGGCTCTGGCACTTTCTGTTAAGATATGGATACTGTAGGTGAACCAGGCTCTGGCACTTTCTGTTAAGATATGGATACTGTAGGTGAACCAGGCTCTGGCACTTTCTGTTAAGATATGGATACTGTAGTTGAACCAGGCTCTCTCTCTTTCTGTTATGGTATGGATACTGCAGGTGAACCAGACTCTGGCTCTTTCTGTTATGATATGGATACTGCAGTGGTCTCTCTCTCTCTCTCTCTCTCTCTCTCGATATGGATACTGAAGAGGAACCAGGCTCTGTCTCTACTATGATATGGATACTACAGTGGATCCAGGCTCTGACTGTATTATGATATCGATACTGCAGTGGATCCAGGTTCTCTCTCTGTTATGATATGGATACTGCAGTTGATCCAGGCTCTGTCTCTGTAATGATATGGATACTGCAGGGGATTCAGGCTCTCTGTCTCTCTCTTATGATATGGATACTGCATGGGAACCAGGATCTGTCTCTCTCTGTTATGATATGGATACTGCAGGGGAACCAGATTATGTCTCTGTAATGATATGGATACTGCAGGGGAACCAGGCTGTCTCTCTCTTTTATTATATAGATACTGCAGGTTAACCAGGTTGTCTCTTTCTGTAATGATATGGATACGGCAGGGTAACCAGGCTCTGTCTCTTTCTGTAATTATATGGATACTGCAGGGGAACCAGGCTCTGTCTCTGTTTTGATATGGATACTGCAGGGGAACCCGCTCTGTTATGATATAGATACTGCAGGGGAACCAGGCTCTGTCTCTCCCTGTTATGATATGGATACTGCAGTGGAACCAGGCTCTGTCTCTCTCTGTTATGATATGGATACTGCAGGGGAACCAGGCTCTGTCTCTCTCTGTTATGATATGGATACTGCAGTGGAACCAGGCTCTGTCTCTCTCTGTTATGATATGGATACTGCAGTGGAACCAGGCTCTGTCTCTCTCTGTTATGATATAGATACTGCAGGGGAACCAGGCTCTGTCTCTCTCTGTTATATGGATACTGCAGTGGAACCAGAATCTGTCTCTCTATGTTATGATATGGATACTGCAGTGGAACCAGAATCTGTCTCTCTATGTTATGATATGGATACTGCTGGGGAACCAGGCTCTGTCTCTTTCTGTTATGATATGGATACTGCAGTGGAACCAGGCTCTGTCTCTCTCTGTTATGATATAGATACTGCAGTGGAACCAGGCTCTGTCTCTCTCTGTTATGATATGGATACTGCAGTGGAACCAGGGTTTGTCTCTCTCTGTTATGATATGGATACTGCAGGGGAACCAGGCTCTGTCTCTTTCTGTTATGATATGGATACTGCAGTGGAACCAGGGTTTGTCTCTCTCTGTTATGATATGGATACTGCAGTGGAACCAGGCTCTGTCTCTCTCTGTTATGATATGGATACTGCAGTGGAACCAGGCTCTGTCTCTCTCTGTTATGATATGGATATTGCAGGGGAACCAGGCTCTGTCTCTCTCTGTTATGATATGGATACTGCAGTGGAACCAGGCTCTGTCTCTTTCTGTTATGATATGGATACTGCAGGGGAACCAGGCTCTGTCTCTCTCTGTTATGATATGGATACTGCAGTGGAACCAGGCTCTGTCTCTTTCTGTTATGATATGGATACTGCAGGGGAACCAGGCTCTGTCTCTTTCTGTTATGATATGGATACTGCGGTGGAACCAGGCTCTCCTTATGGTTGGGTTGTTCTGTCACGATCGGGTGTTTGGAGAGACCAAGACGCAGCGCAGGGATAGTTCGACATGATCTTTATTTTACTATGTATAGAATAAACCACTACTATACTCTGTAAAAACAAATCCAAATGACGAACTAACGAAACGAAACCACAACACGAAGACCACACGTTACATTAATAAAAAAAACACGATATTTTAACCGTAACAAAAGGCACACTTACTTACACCGTGACTGCGACATACATCGATAACAACCCACACTCGCGTGAGGGACAGACTCAACATATATTGGATCCCTAATTAGAGACAACGGGTAGCAGCTGCCTCTAATTAGAGATCCACTCAAAACCCACAAAGAAACAGAAAAGAACGACACTGTCAGACTCTGACCATAGCTACATAGAGAAGCCTATTGCTTCCCTATGGCCAGAGCCTGACAGTACACCCCCCCAAGGCGCGGACTCCCGGACGCCTAACCACAAAAAAAAAACACACACAAAACACGGGGGGGTAAATGGGAGGGAAAACTAGTCCATCGGGGGCGGCTCCGGCTCCGGCGATGTGGACAGTTTTGTCCCGTGCCCCTTCCTTATCACCGGTCCCGGGCTGTGGACCGGTGGGGCAAAAGGCTCCGGCCATTGAGCGGGGAAAACAACCGGGCCCGGACTGGACCCGGTGGGGTAAACGGCTCCTGCCATGGAGCGGGGAAAACAACCGGGCCCGGACTGGGCACCGGTGGGGCAAACGGCTCCGGCCATGGAGCGGGGAAAACCTCAGGGCCTGGACTGGGAACCGGTGGGGCAAACGGATCCGGCCATGGAGCGGGGAAAACAACCGGGCCCGGACTGGGCACCGGTGGGACAAACGGCTCCGGCCATGGAGCGGGGAAAACCACCGGGCCCGGACTGGGCACCGGTGGGGCAAACGGCTCCGGCCATGGAGCGGACTGCTCTGGCTCTGAGGCGGAGCAGGCAGCTGGACCCGGACTGGGTACCGGTGGAGCGGACTGCTCTGGCACTGAGGCGGAGCAGGCGGCTGGACCCGGATTGGGCACCGGTGGAGCGGACTGCTCTGGCCCTGAGGCGTAGCAGACGGCTGGACCCGGAATGGGCACCGGTGGAGCGGACTGCTCTGGCACTGAGGCGGAGCAGACGGCTGGACCCGGATTAGGTACTGGTGGAGCGGACTGCTCTGGCACTGAGGCGGAGCAGACGGCTGGACCCGGACTGGGTACCGGTGGAGCGGACTGCTCTGGCACTGAGGCGGAGCAGGCGGCTGGACCCGGACTGGGTACCGGTGGAGCGGACTGCTCTGGCACTGAGGCGGAGCAGGCGGCTGGACCCGGACCGGGCACCGGTGGAGCGGACTGCTCTGGCACTGAGGCGGAGCAGGCGGCTGGACCCGGACTGGGTACCGGTGGAGCGGACTGCTCTGGCCCTGAGGCGGAGCAGACGGCTGGACCCGTAATGGGCACCGGTGAACTGACCTTCGCTGGAGGTTCGGGGGCGCTGACCTTCGCAGGAGGTTCGGGGGCGCTGACCTTCGCAGGAGGTTCGGGGGCGCTGACCTTCGCAGGAGGTTCGGGGGCGCTGACCTTCGCTGGAGGTGCAGGGCTGCTGACCTTCGCTGGAGGTGCAGGGCTGCTGACCTTCACTGGAGGTGCAGGGCTGCTGACCTTCGCTGGAGGTGCAGGGCTGCTGACCTTCGCTAGAGGTGGCGGGACGCTGACCTTCGCTGGAGGTGGCGGGACGCTGACCTTAGCTTGAGGTGGCGGGACGCTGACCTTCGCTGGAGGTGGCGGGACGCTGACCTTCGCTGGAGGTGGTGGGCTGTTGACCTTCACTGGAGGTGGCGGGCTGCTGACCTTCGCTGGAGGTTGTCGTCTGTCCATTAGCCTCAGCACTAGTACCCGTCGGCGCTCAAAGTCCCTCTCCTCCTCTATCTCCTGGAGGAGTGGGTCCTTCTGAGCCTCCAGTGGAAGCGCAACCCAGGCTCTCCACCACCTCGTCTGCTCCTCCTCCGGGTATGTATAGAACCCCTCGGGCTTCTCCCGATCCTGATCTGTGGGCAGACGAAGTGGTGGGCGATTCCCCGTCTTCAGCCTCTCCGGGCTCTGGCTGCGCACCGATGGTGTGGTGCTCACAGCCCTGACGGACCCCTGTTGGCTCTGGGTCGGCGCTGGAGGCACTGGGTTGGGAACTGGCGTTGGGAGACTGTGACAGCCCCGATCTTCCTCACTCCATCGCCAATCCCCTCCTCGTGAGATCTCCTCCAAGAGTCCCCACGAGAGAGGGAACAGAAGTACGTCGTCATCCTCCTCTTCCGACTCCTCTCCGTACCTCTGCTCCCTTGGCTGTAGGGGCTCTTCCGGGATCCCCTGCAGTGGCCGGGGCTCCTCTCCGTCTACCCCCGACCACCCCCATAGCCCCTCTCCGACAATCGTTTGGGGTGTCTGGGCTCCAGGCTGTTCCTTGTGGGTCCGCCGCCGCTTCCCCTTTTTCCTTCGCTGCTTGGTCTCCTTATGGTGGGTTGTTCTGTCACGACCGGGTGTTTGGAGAGACCAAGACGCAGCGCAGGGATAGTTCGACATGATCTTTATTTTACTATGTATAGAATAAACCACTACTATACTCTGTAAAAACAAATCCAAATGACGAACTAACGAAACGAAACCACAACACGAAGACCACACGTTACGTTAAACAAAAAAACACGATATTTTAACCGTAACAAAAGGCACACTTACTTACACCGTGACTGCGACATACATCGATAACAACCCACACCCACAGACTCAACATATATTGGATCCCTAATTAGAGACAACGGGTAGCAGCTGCCTCTAATTAGAGATCCACCCAAAACCCACAAAGAAACAGAAAAGAACGACACTGTCAGACTCTGACCATAGCTACATAGAGAAGCCTATTGCTTCCCTATGGCCAGAGCCTGACAGATATGGATACTGCGGTGGAACCAGGCTCTGTCTCTTTCTGTTATGATATGGATACTGCGGTGGAACCAGGCTCTGTCTCTTTCTGTTATGATATACATACTGTAGGGGAACCAGGCTCTGTCTCTGTTATGATATGGATACTGCAGTGGAACCAGGCTCTGTCTCTTTCTGTTGTGATATGGATACTGCAGGAGAACCAGGCTCTGTCTCTTTCTGTTATGATATGGATACTGCAGGGGAACCAGGCTCTGTCTCTCTATGTTATGATATGGATACTGCAGTGGAACCAGGCTCTGTCTCTTTCTGTTACGATATGGATACTGCAGTGGAACCTGGCTCTGTCTCTTTCTGTTATGATATGGATACTGCAGGGGAACCAGGCTCTGTCTCTGTTATGATATGGATACTGCAGGGGAACAAGTCTCTGTTATGATATGGATACTGCAGTGGAACCAGGCTCTGTCTCTTTCTGTTATGATATGGATACTGCGGTGGAACCAGGCTCTGTCTCTTTCTGTTATGATATAGATACTGTAGGGGAACCAGGCTCTGTCTCTGTTATGATATGGATACTACAGGGGAACCAGGCTCTGTCTCTTTCTGTTATGATATGGATACTGCAGTGGAACCAGGCTCTGTCTCTTTCTGTTATGATATGGATACTGCAGGGGAACCAGGCTCTGTCTCTCTCTGTTATGATATGGATACTGCAGTGGAACCAGGCTCTGTCTCTTTCAGTTAAAATATGGATACTACAGGGGAACCAGGCTCGGTCTCTCTCTGTTATGATATGGATACTGCAGTGGAACCAGGCTCTGTCTCTCTCTGTTATGATATGGATACTGCAGTGGAACCAGACTCTGTCTCTCTCTGTTATGATATGGATACTGCTGGGGAACCAGGCTCTGTCTCTTTCTGCTTGATTATTGTCTTCCTACTTACCAGACATCCTCTCCTCACCCTCACCTCTCCTCTCCTCTCCTCTCCTCTCCTCTCCTCTCCTCTCCTCTCCTCTCCTCTCCTCTCCTCTCCTCTCCTCTCCTCTCCTCTCCTCTCCTCTCCTCTCCTCTCCTCTCCTCTCATCTACTAACTGACACATTGACAGAACATTATTACATGTCAGTCCACTTCTTAAATCACAATTTACTCAGCCTCCCTCTGAAATCGATTCTTCTGTAAGACCAGGTGTAAGGGAAAGTGTTGTCTCTACTTTACATCCTCCTCTGTCTTCCTCTGTCACATGGACCTGCCAGCTGTCTGGTGAGCTCAGGCCTCCTCTCATATTAAAACCTGTCAAGCTGTAACTGTACACTACGTGGTCAAAAGTATGTGGACACCATCAATTTGTGGGTTCGGCTATTTCATTCAGACCCGTTGCTGACAGGTGTATAAAATCGAGCATACCGCCATGCAATCTCCATAGACAAACATTGGCAGTAGAATGGCTTTACTGACGAGCTCAGTGACTTTAACGGCAAAGAATGCCACCATTCTAACAGTCAGTTCTTCAGAATTCTGCCCTGCTAGAGCTGTCAACTATAAGTGCTGTTATTGGGAAATGGAAACTTCTAGGAGCAACACAAGCTCACAGAACAGGACCACAACCAAACATCCTCAAAGGGAAATATCTAGCTGATGCTGGTAAAGCCAGACAAACAGGAACACAGTGGAACAAAACACTAGATATCTACCTTTAGCAGCAGAAACAAGGTATTATTCATCAGGTCAAAACAAACTGCAACCAGAGACAGGTGAGATATTATTCAGATGTCAATTCAATGTCTATTACACGTTGGTTCAACTTAATTTAATTGAAACGACATGGAAACAACATTGATTCAGGGACTCTTCCTGGACCGCAGTGCGGTTTGGCGGATGCCAGGAGAACGCTAACTGCACCAATGCATAGTGCCAACTGTACAGTTTGGTGGAGGAGGAATAATGGTCTGGGGCTGTTTTTCATGGTTCAGGACCCTTAGTTCCAGTGAAGGGAAATCTTAATGGTAGATAGATAGATAGATAGATAGATAGATAGATAGATAGATAGATAGATAGATAGATAGATAGATAGATAGATAGATAGATAGATAGATGATAGATAGATAGATAGATAGATAGATAGATAGATAGATAGATAGATAGATAGATAGATAGATAGATAGATAGATAGATAGATAGATAGATAGATAGATAGATAGATAGATAGATAGATAGATAGATAGATAGATAGATAGATAGATAGATAGATAGATAGATAGATAGATAGATAGATAGATAGATAGATGGATGGATGGATGGATGGATGGATGGATGGATGGATGGATGGATGGATGGATAGATAGATAGATAGATAGATAGATAGATAGATAGATAGATAGATAGATAGATAGATAGATAGATAGATAGATAGATAGATAGATAGATAGATAGATAGATAGATAGATAGATAGATAGATAGATAGATAGATAGATAGATAGATAGATAGATAGATAGATAGATAGATAGATAGATAGATAGATAGATAGATAGATAGATAGATATAAAAATACATTGCACAGTATGGTGAATTGCTGAATATGTACACTATACATTGTTAGAGTGTTAGGTGAAAATAAATTATACAAATATTGCAAGTTGATATAGATAAATAAGGAATAGTTGCATGGTTAACTATACTATACAGGTTGATGGCAGAGAAATACTTAAATAGCTAAAAATGCATATGATATGAGCGAGGGTAATAATAGTTTACTTAATAGACAGACTGGGTAAATGAACAGGTAAGTGAAAATTTTGCATGGTTAAATTAGCTGTACAGTTAGGTATACAGTTATATTTACAGATAAGTGAATACTTGCATGGTTACATTAACTGTACAGGTAAATGACAGGAAGAGATACTTTAATAGCTAAATGTGTGTATGATATCATTTGGGGTAATAATAGTAATTCCCTTAAAATACAATCCTTAGTGCGCAGGGTTTAATTACAGACAACTGCACGTATTGCACATTCGATATACTAAAAGCAATGAGAAAAGGTGCAATTGACAGGATACTAATATGCATTCCTGAGTGAATGACTATGTAAGTTAAGTCCAAGAATTACTTACAATATTGCACGTGATATGATATAACAACTGTACATGAGTATGTATATACAGACCTGAATGAATAAATAAGTCCTGAGTGAATGAGTGCTGACGGACCAGAGGTACTCACGGATGGATGCATAATTGTTAAACTAGGTCCTAGCACCCCAACAGTTCCAGATCTATGTTGCCGACGGCACGGCACCCCGGTGAGGCATTATATAGTCTAATAGCTGCCGGCAGGAAGGACCTCCTGTAGCGCTCTCTGGCACACCGTGGTGGGATCAGTCTGTGACTGAAGGTGCTCCTCTGTGTCATAACCATGGCATGCAGAGGTTGGGTGACGTTGTTCATGATGGCCAGCAGTTTGGCCAGGATCCGTCTCTCCACCACCTCCTCTAGAGTGTCAAGGCTCATCCCCAGGACAGAGCTAGCCTTCCTGATCAGCTTATTTACCCGAGAAGCATCACCAGCCTTTATGTTGGTGCCCCAGCACACCACTGCAAAAGAGATGGCACTGGCCACCCCAGACTGGTAGAAGGTATGCAGTAGTTTACTGCACACGTTGAAGGACCTGAGCCTCCTCAGAAAGTAGAGTCAGCTCTGGCCCTTTTTGTACGGGGCCCCGGTGTTACCAGCCCATTCAAGTCTGTTGTCCATATGGACACCCAGGAACTTGTATGACTCAACCATTTCCACATCCATCCCCTGTATAGGGGATGTTCTTCAAAAGTATATACCAGCAAAGGGGAACCAACTCCATATTACTGGCCATGACTTTGGAATGAGATGTTGGACAAGCAGGGTTAGGGTTTGGGTTAGGACACCACATGACAAGAATCCTTGTATAACCATATCCCAAGTCGTGCAGTGGTCTAAGACACTACATATCAGTGCTAGAGGCCTCACTACAGACAACCTGGTTCAGTGGTCTAAGACACTACATCTCAGTGCTAGAGGAGTCACTACAGACAACCTGGTTCAGTGGTCTAAGACACTGCATCTCAGTACTAGAGGAGTCACTACAGACAACCTGGTTCAGTGGTCTAAGACACTACATCTCAGTGCTAGAGGAGTCACTACAGACACCCTGGTTCAGTGGTCTAAGACACTGTATCTCAGTGCTAGAGGAGTCACTACAGACAACCTGGTTCAGTGGTCTAAGACACTGTATCTCAGTGCTAGAGGAGTCACTACAGACAACCTGGTTCAGTGGTCTAAGACACTGCATCTCAGTGCTAGAGGAGTCACTACAGACAACCTGGTTCAGTGGTCTAAGACACTGTATCTCAGTGCTAGAGGAGTCACTACAGACAACCTGGTTCAGTGGTCTAAGACACTACATCTCAGTGCTAGAGGAGTCACTACAGACAACCTGGTTCAGTGGTCTAAGACACTACATCTCAGTGCTAGAGGAGTCACTACAGACAACCTGGTTCAGTGGTCTAAGACACTACATCTCAGTGTTAGAGGAGTCACTACAGACAACCTGGTTCAGTGGTCTAAGACACTGCATCTCAGTGCTAGAGGAGTCACTACAGACAACCTGGTTCAGTGGTCTAAGACACTGTATCTCAGTGCTAGAGGAGTCACTACAGACAACCTGGTTCAGTGGTCTAAGACACTGTATCTCAGTGCTAGAGGAGTCACTACAGACAACCTGGTTCAGTGGTCTAAGACACTGTATCTCAGTGCTAGAGGAGTCACTACAGACAACCTGGTTCAGTGGTCTAAGACACTACATCTCAGTGCTAGAGGAGTCACTACAGACAACCTGGTTCAGTGGTCTAAGACACTACATCTCAGTACTAGAGGAGTCACTACAGACAACCTGGTTCAGTGGTCTAAGACACTACATCTCAGTGCTAGAGGAGTCACTACAGACACCCTGGTTCAGTGGTCTAAGACACTACATCTCAGTGCTAGAGGCCTCACTACAGACAACCTGGTTCAGTGGTCTAAGACACTACATCTCAGTGCTAGAGGAGTCACTACAGACACCCTGGTTCAGTGGTCTAAGACACTACATCTCAGTGCTAGAGGAGTCACTACAGACAACCTGGTTCAGTGGTCTAAGACACTACATCTCAGTGCTAGAGGAGTCACTACAGACAACCTGGTTCAGTGGTCTAAGACACTACATCTCAGTGCTAGAGGAGTCACTACAGACAACCTGGTTCAGTGGTCTAAGACACTACATCTCAGTGCTAGAGGAGTCACTACAGACAACCTGGTTCAGTGGTCTAAGACACTGCATCTCAGTGCTAGAGGAGTCACTACAGACAACCTGGTTCAGTGGTCTAAGACACTGCATCTCAGTACTAGAGGAGTCACTACAGACAACCTGGTTCAGTGGTCTAAGACACTACATCTCAGTGCTAGAGTAGTCACTACAGACAACCTGGTTCGATTCCAGAAGTATCACTACCAGCCTTGATTGGGAGTCCCATAGGGCGGCGCACAATTGGCCCAGTGTCGTCCGGGTTTGGCCGGTGTAGGCCGTCATTGTAGATAAGAATTTCTTCTTAACTGACTTACCTAGTTAAATAAAGGTTACATATTAAATTATTTTTAATTTTATTAGGAATATTCAACAATCACCTTTTAATTTTTTATTGACTTATGGGGTCCATTTTGTGTTGGCTGTGTTGATGAGGGAAGAGCCTCCCTTCAGGGCTTCAGCTCACCAGTAAAGGCCTTTCCTTGGCTGTGTTGTTGTTTTTGTCGCACTGCTTTGCTTTATCTTGACCAGGTCACAGTTGTAATTGAGAACTAGTTCTCAACTGACCTACCTGTTTAAATAAAGGTTAAATACATTTTAAAAACTACATCTTAAAGACATTTGTCTAGGTTTTGTCTGAGGTAATTTGAGTATGAATGGTCTGAGTGGAGGTGGCCAGGGATTTGGAGAGCCCCTTCACTATATATATTATCCTCCTCCTCTCCTCTCCTCTCCTCTCCTCTCCTCTCCTCTCCTCTCCTCTCCTCTCCTCTCCTCTCCTCTCCTCTCCTCTCCTCTCCTCTCCTCTCCTCTCCTCTCCTCTCCTCTCCTCTCCTCTCCTCTCCTCTCCTCTCCTCTCCTCTCCTCTCCTCTCCTCTCCTCTCCTCTCTTCATCACAGTGTTTAACATCCAGTCATCCCACTGCCTGGTCCATTATGGCTCAGAGGGAGAATGGTGATGAATGGTTTGACTAGAGGGAGTGGAATACATCATCTTGGTCCTGTCTGGGGACTAGTTAAGTACTTGAACAGAGCTGTGACCTGGTGGCTAAGGGCCGCTTGGCCTGGGGGATTTAAAAACTGGCAAAGATTAATGTTGTTTTAATTGGAGAAGGCAGGGCTGGGACATAGAGGCTGGGACATAGAGGCTGGGACATAGAGGCTGGGACATAGAGGCTGGGACATAAAGAGTGGGACATGGAGTCAGGGATATAGAGGCTGGGACATAGAGACTGGGACATAGAGACTGGGACATAGAGGCTGGGACATAGAGGCTGGGACATAGAGGCTGGGACATAGAGGCTGGGACATAGAGGCTGGGACATAAAGAGTGGGACATGGAGTCAGGGATATAGAGGCTGGGACATAGAGGCTGGGACATAGAGGCTGGGACATAAAGAGTGGGACATGGAGTCAGGGATATAGAGGCTGGGACATAGAGGCTGGGACATAAAGAGTGGGACATGGAGTCAGAGATATAGAGGCTGGGACATAGAGACTGGGACATAGAGGCTGGGACATAAAGAGTGGGACATGGAGTCAGGGATATAGAGGCTGGGACATAGAGACTGGGACATAGAGACTGGGACATAGAGGCTGGGACATAGAGACTGGGACATAGAGGCTGGGACATAAAGAGTGGGACATGGAGTCAGGGATATAGAGGCTGGGACATAGAGGCTGGGACATAAAGAGTGGGACATGGAGTCAGGGATATAGAGGCTGGGACACAGAGACTGGGACATAGAGGCTGGGACATAAAGAGTGGGACATGGAGTCAGGGATATAGAGGCTGGGACATAGAGACTGGGACATAGAGACTGGGACATAGAGGCTGGGACATAGAGGCTGGGACATGGAGTCAGGGATATAGAGGCTGGGACATAGAGACTGGGACATAGAGGCTGGGACATAGAGACTGGGACATAGAGGCTGGGACATAGAGGCTGGGACATAGAGGCTGGGACATAGAGAGTGAACCACTAAAACAAGCCAGGTCTGGGAGAGAGAGTCCGGTTTCTAAACATCTTCTGAACAGCTCCCAGTCAAATCTACTGGCTATAAATCATCACTAATGCCTTCTCTTTCACATCAAGTCAGCAGGTTAACCTCTCCTGTCCTAACCCAGGTCAGTGTCCAGCAGGTGGTCCTGTCCTAACCCAGGTCAGTGTCTAGCAGGTGAACCTGTCCTGTCCTAACCCAGGTCAGTGTCTAGCAGGTGAACCTGTTCTGTCCTAAACCAGGTCAGTGTCGAAAAGGTTAACCTGTTCTGTCCTAAACCAGGTCAGTGTCTAGCAGGTTAACCTGTCCTGGTCGGAGCCCCAGTAGACCTTTAAGATGTCTTGACAGAGTGTGTGGTTCAGGGGACCTGGTACTGGTCATGTAGCCCAGTGGACCTGGTACTGGTCATGTAGCCCATTGGACCTGGTACTGGTCATGTAGCCCAGGGGACCTGGTGCTGGTCATGTATCCCAGTGGACCTGGTGCTGGTCATGTATCCCAGTGGACCTGGTGCTGGTCATGTATCCCAGTGGACCTGGTGCTGGTCATGTAGCCCAGGGGTCAGGGGAGTCAGCTGGCCCTCTGTTGGGTCCTGGAGGGCCAGTGTCCATGCTCTTGGTCCGCCCCCCTGTTGGGTCCTAGAGGGTCCTCTATAGTCTTGGAGGGTCCTGTTGGGTCCTATTGGTGCCTGGAGGTCCTGGGTCTGGGTCTGGGTCTGGGTCTTGGCTTCTGGACCTCAGACCTGCTGCTCTCATTAGATCTTTCTGTAACTTCACATTTCCACAACACACTTCATACTGTAATAATATACAATTTGTATATGGATGTTTTCAGGTTATTTGACATTTGAAATCTATTTTTCATCAGAAGGTACTGAAACTTGTTTTGCTCCTCTTATGGAGCGGTGAGATTGACAGGCGGCTGGGGTTTGAGGATTGAAGGGAAATTTGCTTCAGCAAGTTGTTGCACCTGCAGGGAGGCAGAGAGAGCCTGGTGTGTGGGAGGAGAGGGGACCATGCTTGACTGTGCAGTGGAAATGGCAGTGTCAATTAAATATCACTTTCAATTTCCTTGTTTTATGATCTCAGGGCTACTCAGCACCAATAATTCCCGGCCTCCTACCTTGTCTGAAGGAAGATTGATTACACCTGTCTCCTCCTATCAAAAGACATTTACATGAAAATAAGAAAACAAGCCTTTGTTTTCATGGGAAAGCAATCCGCATCCAAAGTGATTTTCGGAAAGGAGAGATTAGAAACAGAGCATTGAGAGATCTGTCTCGTCTGGATGAGTTTGTGACAGAAAGACAAAGTGGTGACTTATTTAGATGTTATTAAAAAGCTGGTGACTTATTTAGATGTTATTATATAGCTGTTGACTTATTTAGATGTTATTATAAAGCTGTTGACTTATTTAGATGTTATTATAAAGCTGCTGACTTATTTAGATGTGATTATATAGCTTTTGACTTATTTAGATGTTATTATAAAGCTGTTGACGTATTTAGATGTTATTATAAAGCTATTGACTTATTTAGATGTTATTATAAAGCTGATGACTTATTTAGATGTTATTATAAAGCTGTTGACTTATTTAGATGTTATTATAAAGCTGGTGACTTATTTAGATGTTATTATAAAGCTGCTGACTTATTTAGATGTGATTATATAGCTGTTGACTTATTTAGATGTCATTATAAAGCTGCTGACTTATTTAGATGTTATTATAAAGCTGATGACTTATTTAGATGTTATTAAAAAAAACTGTTGACTTATTTAGATGTTATTATAAAGCTGATGACTTATTTAGATCATATTAAAAAGCTGCTGACTTATTAAGTTGTTATTATAAAGCTGCTGACTTATTTAGATGCTATTAAAACGTTGCTGACTTATTTAGATGATATTATAAAGCTGGTGACTTATTTAGATGTTATTAAAAAGCTGCTGACTTATTTAGATGTTATTATAAAGCTGATGACTTATTTAGATGTTATTATAAAGCTGATGACTTATTTAGATGTTATTATAAAGCTGATGATTTATTAAGTTGTTATTATAAAGCTGGTGACTTATTTAGTTTTTTTTTAAAAGCTGGTGACTTATTTAGATAGATAGATAGATAGATAGATAGATAGATAGATAGATAGATAGATAGATAGATAGATAGATAGATAGATAGATAGATAGATAGATAGATAGATAGATAGATAGATAGATAGATAGATAGATAGATAGATAGATAGATAGATAGATAGATAGATAGATAGATAGATAGATAGATAGATAGATAGATAGATAGATAGATAGATAGATAGATAGATAGATAGATAGATAGATAGATAGATAGATACTTTATTGATCCCCGGGGGGGAAATTTCATTGTCAAGCAGCTACAACAAAAACACAGGGCAGGTGCAAAATGCCACAACGAAAGTACACAAAAGACAGATACACGGTACATGATACATAGAGCGGCAGTATGATAAAGATAGAAATACAAGATATCTGGAGTGCAAACAAAAGCTATAAAAGGACATTGCATAGTATGAGTGGTTGGCTGAATATGTACACTATACATTGGTGGATGTTGGATGGTTAACTATACTATACAGGTCGATGGCAGAGAAATACTTCAGTAGCTAAAAATGCGTATGATATGAGCGAGGGTAATAATAGTTTACTTAATAGACAGACTGGGTAAATGAACAGGTAAGTGAAAATTTTGCATGGTTAAATTAGCTGTACAGTTAGGTATACAGTTATATTTACAGATAAGTGAATACTTGCATGTTTACACAAACTGTACAGGTAAATGACAGGAAGAGATACTTTAATAGCTAAATGTGTGTATGATATCATTTGGGGTAATAATAGTAATTCCCTTAAAATACAGTCCTTAGTGCGCAGGGTTTAATTACAGACAACTGCACTTATTGCACATTCGATATACTAAAAGCAATGAGAAAAGGTGCAACTGGCAGGATACTAATATGCATTCCTGAGTGAATGCCTACGTCCAATAATTACTTACAATATTGCATGTGATATAATATAACAACTGTACATGAGTATGTATATACAGACCTGTATGAATAAATAGGTCCTGAGTGGATGAGTGCTGACGGACCAGAGTTACTCACGGATGGATGCATAATTGTTAAACTAGGTCCTAGCACCCCAACAGTTCCAGATCTATGTTTCCGACGGCACGGCACCCCGGTGAGGCATTATATAGTCTCATAGCCGCCGGCAGGAAGGACCTCCTGTAGCGCTCTCTGGCACACCGTGGTGGGATCAGTCTGTGACTGAAAGTGCTCCTCTGCGTCATAACCATAGCGTGCAGAGGGTGGGTGACGTTGTCCATGATGGCCAGCAGTTTGGCCAGGATCCGTCTCTCCGCCACCTCCTCTAGAGTGTCAAGGCTCATCCCCAGGACAGAGCTAGCCTTCCTGATCAGCTTATTTACCCGAGAAGCATCACCGGCTTTGATGTTTGCTCCCCAGCACACCACTGCAAAAGAGATGGCACTGGCCACCACAGACTGGTAGAAGGTATGCAGTAGTTTACTGCACACGTTGAAGGACCTGAGCCTCCTCAGAAAGTAGAGTCGGCTCTGGCCCTTTTTGTACAGGGCCCCGGTGTTACCAGCCCATTCCAGTCTGTTGTCCATATGGACACCCAGGAACTTGTATGACTCAACCATTTCCACATCCTTCCCCTTTATAGGGACTGCAGTCAGTTGTGCCTTGGTTCTCCTGAAGTCCACCACCATCTCCTTAGTTTTGCTGATGTTGAGCGGAAGGTGGTTCTGCTCACACCACAACACAAAGTCACTGATTGTGCTCCTGTACTCCTCCTCCTGCCCACCCCTGATGCACCCTACAATAGCAGAGTCATCCGAGAACTTCTGTAGGTGGCATGTCTCAGAGTTATATCTGAAGTCTGAGGTGTAGAGGGTGAACAGGAAGGGGGACAGGACCGTACCCTGGGGGGCCCCTATGTTGCTAACTGCCCGTTCTGACACACAGCTCTGTAGTCGCACAAATTGTGGCCTACCGGTCAGGTAGTCCGTGACCCAGGAAACTAAGGGTGCTTCCACTTTCATCCTCCTCATCTTCTCACCCAGTAGCAGGGGCTGAATGGTATTGAAGGCACTGGAGAAGTCAAAAAACATGACCCTCACAGTGCAACCTGCGTTGTCCAGGTGAGAGTAGGCCTTCTGCAGAAGGTAGATGATTGCATCATCCACCCCGATGTTGCGCTGGTATGCAAACTGCAGGGGGTCCATTGATGAACACACCAGGGGTCTGAGGTGAGCGAGGACTAACCTTTCCAGGGTCTTCATGATGTGGGATGTTAGCGCTACAGGTCTGAAGTCATTCAGGACAGTGGGGTGTGCCTTCTTTGGCACTGGGACGAGGCAGGATGTTTTCCACAGCACAGGGACCCTTTCTAGGCTCAGGCTAAGGTTGAAAAGACGCTGGAGTATTCCACACAGTTGGTCAGCACAGACCCTCAGCACCCTTGGGCTGATGCCATCAGGGCCCGCCGCTTTCCACTGGTGTAGTCTCTCCAGCTCTCTCTTCACTTGGTTGGTGGTGAAAGCCAGCCCAGGTGGGGAGGTGGGGGGAAGGGGGGTGTTGAGGATCAGTCCAGGGGGGGCAGGGGCGGAGGTGGGGTCACTGATTGTCTCAGCAGAGGTGTTGTGAGCAAAGTGGGGGTGGGATAGCCGTGAGGGTGTGTGGTCTGGAGAGCTGGAGGGGAGGTGGACAGGGCCAGTATCGAACCTGTTAAAAAATTGGTTCAGCTCATTGGCTCTGTCCTGGGTCCCCTCCGTCTGCCCACTGTTTGACTTTTTGAAGCCAGTGATATTTCTCATACCCTTCCACACCTCTCTCACCTGGCTCTGCCTCAGCTTGTCCTCCATCTTCTCCTTATACACTCTCTTCCCCTCAGCAATCCGCAACTTCAGCTCCCTCTGGACGCATTTCAATTTGTCCTTGTCCTTCTCCTTGAAGGCCCTCTTCTTCTCATTCAGCAGGGCCTTCAGGTCGCTGGTGACCCAGGGTTTATTGTTTGGGAAACAGCGTACCTTCCTGGTGGGTACAGTGTTGTCTACACAAAAATTAATATAGTCTGTTATGCAGTCAGTGAGTCCATCGATGTCCTCCCCATGAGCCTCACAGAGCACATCCCAGTCTGTTGTTTCAAAGCAGTCCTGTAGGGCCTCATTCGCCTCCGGGGATCATCTCCTAATAGTCCTGGTGGTTGCAGGCTGCTGTTGGACCATAGGCCTGTAGAGTGGGGTGAGGTGGACAAGGTTGTGATCCGATCTACCGAGGGGAGGGAGTGCAGTGGAGTTGTATGCATCCTTCACATTAGCATATAACAAGTCCAGAGTTTTATTATTCCTGGTTGGGCACTTCACGAACTGTTTGAACGTGGGCAGCGTTGAAGACAGAGATGCATGGTTAAAATCCCCCGAAATGGCAAAGAAAGCACTGGGATGCGCTGTCTGTAACCTCGCGATAACAGAGTGGATGACGTCACACGCTGCGTTTGCATCAGCGGAGGGCGGGATGTAAACAATAACAGCAATGGCCGCCGTGAATTCCCTCGGCAAATAGTAGAGTCTCAGGCTAACGGCTAGCAGTTCAATGTCCGGGCTACAAAACTGTTCCTTAAGAGTAATATGTTTCGGATGACACCATCTGTTGTTAACTAATAAAGCCAGCCCACCACCCTTACTCTTACCGGAAGAGACGCGATCCCTGTCCGCTCTGATGGTCCGGAACCCGTCGATAGTGACGTTCTGTATGGGGATGTTACCGTTCAGCCAAGTCTCAGTAAAACACATTAGGCTCGCTTCCCGGTAGTTTCTTTGTCCATGAACCAGACCCTGAAGCTCGTCCATCTTGTTATGTAGTGACCTCACGTTGCCCATAATGATAGACGTATATCCGGCTTGTACTTCCTCCGCTTTGCCTTACACTTCAATCTCACCCTGCGTCCACGGCGTTGCCTTTTCAACTCGTCCGGAACATCAAACTTTTCCCTGGGGAGCAGCAGCGCTGCGTGGGCTAAATCCAGGAGCTGGGCTCTGCTGTAAATAATAATAGTTGACTCCTGTCGACGTTCAGCTGCGATAAAATCCATAATCCTGAACTATTATAGTTCAACTGTAGCAAAATAAAAAATAAAACTAAAGAAAATAGACGAAAGAAAACGAACTAAAACAACAATTAATGCACGAACAACGGGAGCTGCTTAACAGGCGACCAGCAGGGCGGCGCCAAACGATAGAGATGTTTAGATGTTATTATAAAGCTGCTGACTTATTTAGATGTTATTATAAAGCTGCTGACTTATTTAGATGATATTATAAAGCTGCTGACTTATTTAGATGTTATTATAAAGCTGCTGACTTATTTAGATGTTATTGAAAAGTTGCTGACTTATTTAGATGTTATTATAAAGCTGCTGACTTATTTAGATGTTATTGAAAAGTTGCTGACTTATTTAGATGTTATTATAAAGCTGATGACTTATTTAGATGTTATTATAAAGCTGTTGACTTATTTAGATGTTATTAAAAAGCTGGTGATGTCACACCCTGATCTGATTGTCTCCTCCCCCTCCAGGTGTTGCCCATCTTCACCATTCTCCCCAGTGTATTTATACCTGTGTTCTGTTTGGCTGTTGCCATTTTGTCTCATCAAGCCTACCAGCCCTAGAGCACACAAAAAACTATACATACCTCGGCCTAAACATCAGCGCCACAGGTAACTTCTACAAAGCTGTGAACGATCTGAGAGACAAGGCAAGAAGGGCCTTCTATGCCATCAAAAGGAACAGAAAATACGACATACCAATTAGGATCTGGCTAAAAATACTTGAATCAGTTATTTATTTTACCTTTATTTTACTAGGCAAGTCAGTTAAGAATATATTCTTATTTTCAATGACGGCCTAGGAACAGTGGGTTAACTGCCTTGTTCAGGGGCAGAACGACAGATTTTTACCTTGTCAGCTCAGGGATTTAATCCAGCAACCTTTCGGTTATGGGCCCAACACTCTAACCACTGGGCTACCTGCCGCCCCAGTTATAGAACCTGGTTGTGAGGTCTGCGGTCCGCTCACCAACCAAGAATTCACAAAATGGGACAAACACCAAATTGAGACTCTGCATGCAGAATTCTGCAAAAAATTTCCTCAGTGTACATGTAAATCACCAAATAATGCATGCAGAGCAGAATTAGGCCGATATCCGCTAATTATCAAAATCCAGAAAAGAGCCGTTATATTCTACAACCACCTAAAAGGAAGCGTTTCCCAAACCTTTCATAACAAAGCCATCACCTACAGAGAGATGAACCTGGAGAAGAGTCCCCTAAGCAAGCTGGTCCTGGGGCTTTAATCACAAACACACCCCACAGACGCCCCCCCCCCCCCCCCCCCCCAAACTTACAGACTCAGTGAGCAGAGCCTTGCTATTGAGAAAGGCTGCCGTAGGCAGACTTGGCTCTCAAGAGAAGACAGGCTATGTGCACACTGCCCACAAAATGAAGTGGAAACTGAGCTGCACTTCCTAACCTCCTGCCAAATTACACAGATCCACAAACAATGTGTGACCTGTTGCCACAAGAAAAGGGAAACCAGTGAAGAACTAACACCATTGTAAATACAACCCATATTTTATTTTTATTTCACCTTTATTTAACCATGTAGGCCAGTTGAGAACAAGTTCTCATTTACAACTGCGACCTGACCAAGACAAAGTAAAGCAGTGCGACAAAAACAACGACACAGAGTTACACATGGGATAAACAAACGTACAGTCAATAACACAATAGAAAATCTATGTACAGTGTGTGCAAATGTAGTAAACTCAGGACTTATTTATTCATTCAGGTCTAGATAGATAGATAGACAGACAGACAGACAGACAGACAGACAGACAGACAGACAGACAGACAGACAGACAGACAGACAGACAGACAGACAGACAGACAGACAGACAGACAGACAGATAGATAGATAGATAGATAGATAGATAGATAGATAGATAGATAGATAGATAGATAGATAGATAGATAGATAGATAGATAGATAGATAGATAGATAGATAGATAGATAGATAGATAGATAGATAGATAGATAGATAGATAGATAGATAGATAGATAGATAGATAGATAGATAGATAGATAGATAGATAGATAGATAGATAGATAGATAGATAGATAGATAGATAGATAGATAGATAGATAGATAGATAGATAGATAGATAGATAGATAGATAGATAGATAGATAGATAGATAGATAGATAGATAGATAGATACCCGAGGGGGAAATTTCTTAAGGAAAGGTAAGGCAATACATAGGCCATAGTGGCGAAATAACTACAAATTAGCATTTACACTGGACTGATAGATGTGTAGATGATGATGTGCAAATAGAGATACTGGAATGCAAATAACAAAAATAATAATATGGGGATGAGGTAGTAGTGTGGGCTATTTACAGAAGGGCTGTATACAGGTGCAGTGATCGATAAGCAGCTCTGACAGCTGATGCTTAAAGTTAGTGAGGAAGATGGTAGTCTCCAGCTTCAAGGATTTTTGCAGTTCGTTCCAGTCATTGGCAGCAGTGAACTGGAAGGAATGGCGGCCAAAGGAGGTGTTGGCTTTGGGGGTGACCAGTGAGATATACCTGCTGGAGCGCATGCTACGGGTGGGTGTTGCTATAGTGACCAGTGAGTTGAGATAGGGCGGGGATTTACCTAATAAAGACTTATAGAATATGTAGTGAGGGCCAGCCAACGAGAGAATACAGGTCGCAGTGGTGGGTAGTGTATGGGGCTTTGGTGACAAAACGGATGGCACTGTGATAGACTACATCCAATTTGCTGAGTAGAGTGTTGGAGGCTAGTTTGTAAATGACATCACCGAAGTCAAGGATCGGTAGGATAGTCAGTTTTACAAGGGCATGTTTGGCAGCATGAGTGAAGGAGGCTTTGTTGTGAAATAGGAAGCCGATTCTAGATTTAATTTTGGATTGGAGATGGTTAATGTGAGTCTGGAAGTTTAGTTTACAGTCTAACCAGACACCTAGGTATTTGTAGGTGTCCATGTATTCTAAGTCAGACCCGTGGAGAGTAGTGATGATAGTCCGGCGGGCGGGTGCGGGCAGCGTTCGATTGAAAAGCATGCATTTAGTTTTACTAGCAACAGACCCTCCGATTTGACACACTGAACTCTATCTGAGAAGTAGTTGGAGAACCAGGCAAGGCAGTCACTTGAGAAACCAAGGCTGTTGAGTCTGCCAATAAGAATGCGGTGATTGACAGAGTCGAAAGCCTTGGCCAGGTCGATGAAGACGGCTGCACAGTACTGTCTTCTATCGATGGCGGTTATGATATCGTTCAGTACCTTGAGCGTAGCTGAGGTGCACCCATGACCAGCTCGGAAACCAGATTGCATAGCAGAGAAGGTACGGTGGTATTCGAAGTGGTCAGTGATCTGTTTGTTAACTTGGCTTTCGAAGACTTTAGAAAGGCAGGGCAGGATGGATATAGGTCTGTAACAGTTTGGGTCTAGAGTGTCTCCCCCTTTGAAGAGGGGGATGACCGCGGCAGCCTTCCAATCTCTAGGGATCTCAGACGATACAAAAGAGGGGTTGAACAGGCTAGTGATAGGTGTTGCAACAATTTTGGCGGATAATTTTAGAAAATGTTACATTTATGTTTATATATTTTCCCTTTTTATTTAATTATTTTGTTACAACAATGTATTTATACATTATATGACACATCGTTACAACACTGTATTTATACATTATATGACACATCGTTACAACACTGTATTTATACATTATATGACATCGTTACAACACTGTATTTATACATTATATGACACATCGTTACAACAATGTATTTATACATTATATGACACATCGTTACAACACTGTATTTATACATTATATGACACATCGTTACAACACTGTATTTATACATTATATGACATCGTTACAACACTGTATTTATACATTATATGACATCGTTACAACACTGTATTTATACATAATATGACATCGTTACAACACTGTATTTATACATTATATGACACATCGTTACAACACTGTATTTATACATTATATGACATCGTTACAACACTGTATTTATACATTATATGACATCGTTACAACACTGTATTTATACATTATATGACATCGTTACAACACTGTATTTATACATTATATGACACATCGTTACAACACTGTATTTATACATTATATGACACATCGTTACAACACTGTATTTATACATTATATGACACATCGTTACAACACTGTATTTATACATTATATGACACATCGTTACAACACTGTATTTATACATTATATGACATCGTTACAACACTGTATTTATACATTATATGACATCGTTACAACACTGTATTTATACATTATATGACACATCGTTACAACACTGTATTTATACATTATATGACACATCGTTACAACACTGTATTTATACATTATATGACATCGTTACAACACTGTATTTATACATTATATGACATCGTTACAACACTGTATTTATACATTATATGACACATCGTTACAACACTGTATTTATACATAATATGACATTGTTACAACACTGTATTTATACATTATATGACACATTATATGACACATCGATACAACACTGTATTTATACATAATATGACATCGTTACAACACTGTATTTATACATTATATGACACATTATATGACACATCGTTACAACACTGTATTTATACATTATATGACACATCGTTACAACACTGTATTTATACATAATATGACATCGTTACAACACTGTATTTATACATTATATGACACATCGTTACAACACTGTATTTATACATAATATGACATCGTTACAACACTGTATTTATACATTATATGACACATCGTTACAACACTGTATGTATACATTATATGACATCGTTACAACACTGTATTTATACATTATATGACACATCGTTACAACACTGTATTTATACATTATATGACATCGTTACAACACTGTATTTATACATTATATGACATCGTTACAACACTGTATTTATACATTATATGACATCGTTACAACACTGTATTTATACATTATATGACACATCGTTACAACACTGTATTTATACATTATATGACACATCGTTACAACACTGTATTTATACATTATATGACACATCGTTACAACACTGTATTTATACATTATATGACACATCGTTACAACACTGTATTTATACATTATATGACACATCGTTACAACACTGCATTTATACATTATATGACACATCGTTACAACACTGTATTTATACATTATATGACACATCGTTACAACACTGTATTTATACATTATATGACACATCATTACAACACTGTATTTATACATTATATGACACATCGTTACAACACTGTATTTATACATTATATGACACATCGTTACAACACTGTATTTATACATTATATGACACATCGTTACAACACTGTATTTATACATTATATGACATCGTTACAACACTGTATTTATACATTATATGACATCGTTACAACACTGTATTTATACATTATATGACACATCGTTACAACACTGTATTTATACATTATATGACACATCGTTACAACACTGTATTTATACATTATATGACATCGTTACAACACTGTATTTATACATTATATGACATCGTTACAAACACTGTATTTATACATTATATGACACATCGTTACAACACTGTATTTATACATAATATGACATCGTTACAACACTGTATTTATACATTATATGACACATTATATGACACATCGTTACAACACTGTATTTATACATTATATGACACATTATATGACACATCGTTACAACACTGTATTTATACATTATATGACACATTATATGACACATCGTTACAACACTGTATTTATACATTATATGACACATCGTTACAACACTGTATTTATACATAATATGACATCGTTACAACACTGTATTTATACATTATATGACACATCGTTACAACACTGTATTTATACATAATATGACATCGTTACAACACTGTATTTATACATTATATGACACATCGTTACAACACTGTATTTATACATTATATGACATCGTTACAACACTGTATTTATACATTATATGACATCGTTACAACACTGTATTTATACATTATATGACATCGTTACAACACTGTATTTATACATTATATGACACATCGTTACAACACTGTATTTATACATTATATGACACATCGTTACAACACTGTATTTATACATTATATGACACATCGTTACAACACTGTATTTATACATTATATGACACATCGTTACAACACTGTATTTATACATTATATGACATCGTTACAACACTGTATTTATACATTATATGACATCGTTACAACACTGTATTTATACATTATATGACATCGTTACAACACTGTATTTATACATTATATGACACATCGTTACAACACTGTATTTATACATTATATGACACATCGTTACAACACTGTATTTATACATTATATGACATCGTTACAACACTGTATTTATACATTATATGACATCGTTACAACACTGTATTTATACATTATATGACACATCATTACAACACTGTATTTATACATTATATGACATCGTTACAACACTGTATTTATACATTATATGACATCGTTACAACACTGTATTTATACATTATATGACACATCGTTACAACACTGTATTTATACATTATATGACACATCGTTACAACACTGTATTTATACATTATATGACACATCGTTACAACACTGTATTTATACATTATATGACATCGTTACAACACTGTATTTATACATTATATGACATTTGAAATGTCTCTATTGCTTGAGAGTGTAACTTTGACTGTTAAATAAACAATTGTATTGTTTATTTCACTTTTGTTTATTATATCTTTCAAATGTTAACATATGTTTCCCATTAATACCTTTAAAGACATTTGAATTGTAAGTAAGAAAGAGAGAGAAATTACAATGAAAGTCAGATAAAGTGTGATGTCATCATGTATACGGAAGGATTCATTCCACATTGTGTTCCAGCCTGATTTCTAAATGGATTACATTGATTGTTTTATTCCATAATTAAAGCGAGTCAAGAATCACCTTTAGCTTTTTAACTGTTTACAGCTGGGAGTCTTTCTGAGTGTCTAAGATGGATTGTACAATATTGCAAATTAATACTTTTTTAAATTCTTTAAACTCTGTAAAGTTAGTTGTTGATCATTGCCATTTTCAAGTCTTGCCATAGATTTTCTTGCCATTTTCCTAATATTGAGTTTCACCTTCTTTTGCCCTCAGAACAGTCTCAATTAGTCTGGGCATGGACTCTACAAGGTTCAAAATAATTCCACAGGGATGCTGGCCCATGTTGACTCCAATGCTTCCCACAGTTGTATCAAGTTGGCTGGATGTCCTTTGGGTGGTGGAGCATTCCTGATACACACAGGAAACTGTTGGGTGGTGGAGCATTCCTGATACACACAGGAAACTGTTGGATGGTGGAGCATTCCTGATACACACAGGAAACTGTTGGGTGGTGGAGCATTCCTGATACACACAGGAAACTGTTGGGTGGTGGAGCATTCCTGATACACACAGGAAACTGTTGGGTGGTGGAGCATTCCTGATACACACAGGAAACTGTTGGGTGGTGGAGCATTCCTGATACACACAGGAAACTGTTGGGTGGTGGAGCATTCCTGATACACACAGGAAACTGTTGGGTGGTGGAGCATTCCTGATACACACAGGAAACTGTTGGATGGTGGAGCATTCCTGATACACACAGGAAACTGTTGGGTGGTGGAGCATTCCTGATACACACAGGAAACTGTTGGGTGGTGGAGCATTCCTGATACACACAGGAAACTGTTGAGAGTGAAAAACCCACACTCAAACCGGTATGCCTGGCACCTACTACCACACCCCTCTGAACGACCCATTCACCCTCTGAACGACCCATTCACCCTCTGAACGACCCATTCACCCTCTGAACGACCCATTCACCCTCTGAACGACCCATTCACCCTCTGAACGACCCAATCCATGTCTCAATTGTCTCAAAGCTTTAAACTCCTTCTTCATCTCCTCCTCTTCGTCTACATTGATTGAAGTGGATTTAACATCAATAAGGGATCATCACTTTCCCCTGGATTCACCTGGTCAGTCTGTGTCCACCTGGTCAGTCTGTGTCCACCTGGTCAGTCTGTGTCATGGAGAGAGTACGTGTTCTCAATGTTTTTCTATACATTCAACGTCGTCTTGGAACGTTGTCTTCTAGGATGTTGCCTGTGCTTAGATCTATTCTGTTTCTTTTTATCCTAAAAAACTCCCTAGTCCTTGACGATGACAAGCATACCCATACCCTTGGCACACACATCACTGATAAACTGAAAGGGTCCACCTACACAGACAGTGTGGTGAAGAAGGAGCAACAGAGCCTCTTCAACCTCAGGAGGATAAGAAATGTGGCTTAACACCTAAAACCCTCACAAACGTTTACAGATGCCCATCCTGTAGGGCTGTATCACCGCCTGGTACGGTAACTGCACCACCCGCAACCACAGGGCACTCCAGAGGGTGGTGCGGTGTACCCAACGCATTACCGGGGGCAAACTACCCGCCCTCCAGGACACCTACAGCACCCAATGTCACAGGAAGGACAAAAAGATCATCAAGGACGTCAACCACCCGAGCCACTGCCTGTTCACTCCGCTATCATTCAGAAGGTGAGGTCAGTACAGGTGCATCAAAGCTGGGACCGATATATGTTTATATATCTGACATTACTCATCTCATATGTATATACTGTATTCTATACTATTCTACTGTATCTTAGTCACTTTAATAATGTTTATATATCTGACATTACTCATCTCATATGTATATACTGTATTCTATACTATTCTACTGTATCTTAGTCACTTTAATAATGTTTATATATCTGACATTACTAATCTCATATGTATATACTGTATTCTATACTATTCTACTGTATCTCAGTCACTTTAATAATGTTTATATATCTGACATTACTCATCTCATATGTATATACTGTATTCTATACTATTCTACTGTATCTTAGTCACTTTAATAATGTTTATATATCTGACATTACTCATCTCATATGTATATACTGTATTCTATACTATTCTACTGTATCTCAGTCACTTTAATAATGTTTATATATCTGACATTACTCATCTCATATGTATATACTGTATTCTATACTATTCTACTGTATCTTAGTCACTTTAATAATGTTTATATATCTGACATTACTCATCTCATATGTATATACTGTATTCTATACTATTCTACTGTATCTTAGTCACTTTAATAATGTTTATATATCTGACATTACTAATCTCATATGTATATACTGTATTCTATACTATTCTACTGTATCTCAGTCACTTTAATAATGTTTATATATCTGACATTACTCATCTCATATGTATATACTGTATTCTATACTATTCTACTGTATCTCAGTCACTTTAATAATGTTTATATATCTGACATTACTCATCTCATATGTATATACTGTATTCTATACTATTCTACTGTATCTTAGTCACTTTAATAATGTTTATATATCTGACATTACTCATCTCATATGTATATACTGTATTCTATACTATTCTACTGTATCTCAGTCACTTTAATAATGTTTATATATCTGACATTACTCATCTCATATGTATATACTGTATTCTATACTATTCTACTGTATCTCAGTCACTTTAATAATGTTTATATATCTGACATTACTCATCTCATATGTATATACTGTATTCTATACTATTCTACTGTATCTCAGTCACTTTAATAATGTTTATATATCTGACATTACTCATCTCATATGTATATACTGTATTCTATACTATTCTACTGTATCTCAGTCACTTTAATACTGTTTATATATCTGACAATACTCATCTCATATGTATATACTGTATTCTATACTATTCTACTGTATCTCAGTCACTTTAATAATGTTTATATATCTGACATTACTCATCTCATATGTATATACTGTATTCTATACTATTCTACTGTATCTTAGTCACTTTAATAATGTTTATATATCTGACATTACTCATCTCATATGTATATACTGTATTCTATACTATTCTACTGTATCTTAGTCACTTTAATAATGTTTATATATCTGACATTACTCATCTCATATGTATATACTGTATTCTATACTATTCTACTGTATCTTAGTCACTTTAATAATGTTTATATATCTGACATTACTCATCTCATATGTATATACTGTATTCTATACGATTCTACTGTATCTTAGTCCATGCAGCTCTGACATATGTTTATATTCTCAATCCTTTCTTACTTAGATGTATGTGTGTTATATGTTGTGAAACTGTTAGACATTATTGTTAGATATTACTGCACTGCCGAAGCTAGAAGCACAAGCGTTTCGCTACACTCGCAAACATCTGCTAACCACGTGTATGTGACCAATAACATTTGATTTGATAACATGATGCCCCATGTTTGAAAATATGAAGTGGATCGCAGTGATGTGTCTGGATTTGACCCAAACAAAATGTTTTATATTCAGAACCATAGTTCATTTCTTTACAGTTTTACATTAGTGCCTTATTGTTGCAAACATGCATGTTTTGTCCTCCTTCTGTTCCCTCTGTCAGTTAGGTTAGTATTGTGGAGTAACTACCATGTTGTTGATCCATCCTCAGTTAGGTTAGTATTGTGGAGTTACTACCATGTTGTTGATCCATCCTCAGTTAGGTTAGTATTGTGGAGTTACTACCATGTTGTTGATCCATCCTCAGTTAGGTTAGTATTGTGGAGTAACTACCATGTTGTTGATCCATCCTCAGTTAGGTTAGTATTGTGGAGTAACTACCATGTTGTTGATCCATCCTCAGTTAGGTTAGTATTGTGGAGTTACTACCATGTTGTTGATCCATCCTCAGTTAGGTTAGTATTGTGGAGTTACTACCATGTTGTTGATCCATCCTCAGTTAGGTTAGTATTGTGGAGTAACTACCATGTTGTTGATCCATCCTCAGTTAGGTTAGTATTGTGGAGTAACTACCATGTTGATCCATCCTCAGTTAGGTTAGTATTGTGGAGTAACTACCATGTTGTTGATCCATCCTCAGTTAGGTTAGTATTGTGGAGTTACTACCATGTTGTTGATCCATCCTCAGTTAGGTTAGTATTGTGGAGTTACTACCATGTTGTTGATCCATCCTCAGTTAGGTTAGTATTGTGGAGTAACTACTATGTTGATCCATCCTCAGTTAGGTTAGTATTGTGGAGTTACTACCATGTTGATCCATCCTCAGTTAGGTTAGTATTGTGGAGTTACTACCATGTTGTTGATCCATCCTCAGTTAGGTTAGTATTGTGGAGTAACTACCATGTTGTTGATCCATCCTCAGTTAGGTTAGTATTGTGGAGTTACTACCATGTTGATCCATCCTCAGTTAGGTTAGTATTGTGGAGTTACTACCATGTTGTTGATCCATCCTCAGTTAGGTTAGTATTGTGGAGTTACTACCATGTTGATCCATCCTCAGTTAGGTTAGTATTGTGGAGTAACTACCATGTTGTTGATCCATCCTCAGTTAGGTTAGTATTGTGGAGTAACTACCATGTTGTTGATCCATCCTCAGTTAGGTTAGTATTGTGGAGTTACTACCATGTTGATCCATCCTCAGTTAGGTTAGTATTGTGGAGTTACTACCATGTTGTTGATCCATCCTCAGTTAGGTTAGTATTGTGGAGTTACTACCATGTTGTTGATCCATCCTCAGTTAGGTTAGTATTGTGGAGTAACTACCATGTTGTTGATCCATCCTCAGTTAGGTTAGTATTGTGGAGTAACTACCATGTTGTTGATCCATCCTCAGTTAGGTTAGTATTGTGGAGTAACTACCATGTTGATCCATCCTCAGTTAGGTTAGTATTTTGGAGTTACTACCATGTTGTTGATCCATCCTCAGTTAGGTTAGTATTGTGGAGTAACTACCATGTTGTTGATCCATCCTCAGTTAGGTTAGTATTGTGGAGTAACTACCATGTTGTTGATCCATCCTCAGTTAGGTTAGTATTGTGGAGTTACTACCATGTTGTTGATCCATCCTCAGTTAGGTTAGTATTGTGGAGTTACTACCATGTTGTTGATCCATCCTCAGTTAGGTTAGTATTGTAGAGTAACTACCATGTTGTTGATCCATCCTCAGTTAGGTTAGTATTGTGGAGTAACTACCATGTTGTTGATCCATCCTCAGTTAGGTTAGTATTGTGGAGTTACTACCATGTTGTTGATCCATCCTCAGTTAGGTTAGTATTGTGGAGTAACTACCATGTTGTTGATCCATCCTAAGTTAGGTTAGTATTGTGGAGTTACTACCATGTTGTTGATCCATCCTCAGTTAGGTTAGTATTGTGGAGTTACTACCATGTTGTTGATCCATCCTCAGGTTAGTATTGTGGAGTTACTACCATGTTGTTGATCCATCCTCAGTTAGGTTAGTATTGTGGAGTAACTACCATGTTGTTGATCCATCCTCAGTTAGGTTAGTATTGTGGAGTTACTACCATGTTGTTGATCCATCCTCAGTTAGGTTAGTATTGTGGAGTTACTACCATGTTGTTGATCCATCCTCAGTTAGGTTAGTATTGTGGAGTAACTACCATGTTGTTGATCCATCCTCAGTTAGGTTAGTATTGTGGAGTTACTACCATGTTGATCCATCCTCAGTTAGGTTAGTATTGTGGAGTTACTACCATGTTGTTGATCCATCCTCAGTTAGGTTAGTATTGTGGAGTTACTACCATGTTGATCCATCCTCAGTTAGGTTAGTATTGTGGAGTTACTACCATGTTGTTGATCCATCCTCAGTTAGGTTAGTATTGTGGAGTAACTACCATGTTGATCCATCCTCAGTTAGGTTAGTATTGTGGAGTAACTACCATGTTGATCCATCCTCAGTTAGGTTAGTATTGTGGAGTAACTACCATGTTGTTGATCCATCCTCAGTTAGGTTAGTATTGTGGAGTTACTACCATGTTGATCCATCCTCAGTTAGGTTAGTATTGTGGAGTTACTACCATGTTGATCCATCCTCAGTTAGGTTAGTATTGTGGAGTTACTACCATGTTGTTGATCCATCCTCAGTTAGGTTAGTATTGTGGAGTAACTACCATGTTGTTGATCCATCCTCAGTTAGGTTAGTATTGTGGAGTTACTACCATGTTGATCCATCCTCAGTTAGGTTAGTATTGTGGAGTTACTACCATGTTGTTGATCCATCCTCAGTTAGGTTAGTATTGTGGAGTTACTACCATGTTGATCCATCCTCAGTTAGGTTAGTATTGTGGAGTAACTACCATGTTGTTGATCCATCCTCAGTTAGGTTAGTATTGTGGAGTAACTACCATGTTGTTGATCCATCCTCAGTTAGGTTAGTATTGTGGAGTTACTACCATGTTGATCCATCCTCAGTTAGGTTAGTATTGTGGAGTTACTACCATGTTGTTGATCCATCCTCAGTTAGGTTAGTATTGTGGAGTTACTACCATGTTGTTGATCCATCCTCAGTTAGGTTAGTATTGTGGAGTAACTACCATGTTGTTGATCCATCCTCAGTTAGGTTAGTATTGTGGAGTAACTACCATGTTGTTGATCCATCCTCAGTTAGGTTAGTATTGTGGAGTAACTACCATGTTGATCCATCCTCAGTTAGGTTAGTATTTTGGAGTTACTACCATGTTGTTGATCCATCCTCAGTTAGGTTAGTATTGTGGAGTAACTACCATGTTGTTGATCCATCCTCAGTTAGGTTAGTATTGTGGAGTAACTACCATGTTGTTGATCCATCCTCAGTTAGGTTAGTATTGTGGAGTTACTACCATGTTGTTGATCCATCCTCAGTTAGGTTAGTATTGTGGAGTTACTACCATGTTGTTGATCCATCCTCAGTTAGGTTAGTATTGTAGAGTAACTACCATGTTGTTGATCCATCCTCAGTTAGGTTAGTATTGTGGAGTAACTACCATGTTGTTGATCCATCCTCAGTTAGGTTAGTATTGTGGAGTTACTACCATGTTGTTGATCCATCCTCAGTTAGGTTAGTATTGTGGAGTAACTACCATGTTGTTGATCCATCCTAAGTTAGGTTAGTATTGTGGAGTTACTACCATGTTGTTGATCCATCCTCAGTTAGGTTAGTATTGTGGAGTTACTACCATGTTGTTGATCCATCCTCAGGTTAGTATTGTGGAGTTACTACCATGTTGTTGATCCATCCTCAGTTAGGTTAGTATTGTGGAGTAACTACCATGTTGTTGATCCATCCTCAGTTAGGTTAGTATTGTGGAGTTACTACCATGTTGTTGATCCATCCTCAGTTAGGTTAGTATTGTGGAGTTACTACCATGTTGTTGATCCATCCTCAGTTAGGTTAGTATTGTGGAGTAACTACCATGTTGTTGATCCATCCTCAGTTAGGTTAGTATTGTGGAGTTACTACCATGTTGATCCATCCTCAGTTAGGTTAGTATTGTGGAGTTACTACCATGTTGTTGATCCATCCTCAGTTAGGTTAGTATTGTGGAGTAACTACCATGTTGATCCATCCTCAGTTAGGTTAGTATTGTGGAGTAACTACCATGTTGATCCATCCTCAGTTAGGTTAGTATTGTGGAGTAACTACCATGTTGTTGATCCATCCTCAGTTAGGTTAGTATTGTGGAGTTACTACCATGTTGATCCATCCTCAGTTAGGTTAGTATTGTGGAGTTACTACCATGTTGTTGATCCATCCTCAGTTAGGTTAGTATTGTGGAGTAACTACCATGTTGATCCATCCTCAGTTAGGTTAGTATTGTGGAGTAACTACCATGTTGATCCATCCTCAGTTAGGTTAGTATTGTGGAGTTACTACCATGTTGATCCATCCTCAGTTAGGTTAGTATTGTGGAGTAACTACAATGTTGTTGATCCATCCTCAGTTAGGTTAGTATTGTGGAGTAACTACCATGTTGTTGATCCATCCTCAGTTAGGTTAGTATTGTGGAGTAACTACCATGTTGATCCATCCTCAGTTAGGTTAGTATTTTGGAGTTACTACCATGTTGTTGATCCATCCTCAGTTAGGTTAGTATTGTGGAGTAACTACCATGTTGTTGATCCATCCTCAGTTAGGTTAGTATTGTGGAGTAACTACCATGTTGTTGATCCATCCTCAGTTAGGTTAGTATTGTGGAGTTACTACCATGTTGTTGATCCATCCTCAGTTAGGTTAGTATTGTGGAGTTACTACCATGTTGTTGATCCATCCTCAGTTAGGTTAGTATTGTAGAGTAACTACCATGTTGTTGATCCATCCTCAGTTAGGTTAGTATTGTGGAGTAACTACCATGTTGTTGATCCATCCTCAGTTAGGTTAGTATTGTGGAGTTACTACCATGTTGTTGATCCATCCTCAGTTAGGTTAGTATTGTGGAGTAACTACCATGTTGTTGATCCATCCTAAGTTAGGTTAGTATTGTGGAGTTACTACCATGTTGTTGATCCATCCTCAGTTAGGTTAGTATTGTAGAGTAACTACCATGTTGTTGATCCATCCTCAGTTAGGTTAGTATTGTGGAGTTACTACCATGTTGTTGATCCATCCTCAGTTAGGTTAGTATTGTGGAGTTACTACCATGTTGTTGATCCATCCTCAGTTAGGTTAGTATTGTGGAGTTACTACCATGTTGTTGATCCATCCTCAGTTAGGTTAGTATTGTGGAGTTACTACCATGTTGTTGATCCATCCTCAGTTAGGTTAGTATTGTGGAGTAACTACAAGGTTGTTGATCCATCCTCAGTTAGGTTAGTATTGTAGAGTTACTACCATGTTGTTGATCCATCCTCAGTTAGGTTAGTATTGTGGAGTAACTACAAGGTTGTTGATCCATCCTCAGTTAGGTTAGTATTGTAGAGTTACTACCATGTTGTTGATCCATCCTCAGTTAGGTTAGTATTGTGGAGTAACTACAAGGTTGTTGATCCATCCTCAGTTAGGTTAGTATTGTGGAGTTACTACCATGTTGTTGATCCATCCTCAGTTAGGTTAGTATTGTGGAGTAACTACAAGGTTGTTGATCCATCCTCAGTTAGGTTAGTATTGTGGAGTAACTACAAGGTTGTTGATCCATCCTCAGTTAGGTTAGTATTGTGGAGTAACTACCATGTTGTTGATCCATCCTCAGTTAGGTTAGTATTGTGGAGTAACTACCATGTTGTTGATCCATCCTCAGTTAGGTTAGTATTGTGGAGTTACTACCATGTTGTTGATCCATCCTCAGTTAGGTTAGTATTGTGGAGTAACTACAAGGTTGTTGATCCATCCTCAGTTAGGTTAGTATTGTGGAGTAACTACCATGTTGTTGATCCATCCTCAGTTAGGTTAGTATTGTGGAGTAACTACCATGTTGTTGATCCATCCTCAGTTAGGTTAGTATTGTGGAGTAACTACCATGTTGTTGATCCATCCTCAGTTAGGTTAGTATTGTGGAGTTACTACCATGTTGTTGATCCATCCTCAGTTAGGTTAGTATTGTGGAGTAACTACCATGTTGTTGATCCATCCTCAGTTAGGTTAGTATTGTGGAGTTACTACCATGTTGTTGATCCATCCTCAGTTAGGTTAGTATTGTGGAGTAACTACCATGTTCATGATCCATCCTCAGTTAGGTTAGTATTGTGGAGTAACTACCATGTTGTTGATCCATCCTCAGTTAGGTTAGTATTGTGGAGTTACTACCATGTTGTTGATCCATCCTCAGTTAGGTTAGTATTGTGGAGTAACTACCATGTTGTTGATCCATCCTCAGTTAGGTTAGTATTGTAGAGTAACTACCATGTTCATGATCCATCCTCAGTTAGGTTAGTATTGTGGAGTTACTACCATGTTGTTGATCCATCCTCAGTTTCCTCCTTCACAGCCGTTAAACTGTTACTGTTTTAATGTCAACATTGGCCTCATGGTGAAATCTCTGAGCGGTTTCCTTCCTGGGCACCGGTGGAGCGGATCGCTCAAACACTGGATCGGGGCTGGACGGCAGGTCCTGTCTATCCCCCGGTCTCGTGGAAAGCCCCAACCTCGGAGCAGGGCTGAACGCCATGCCCAGCCTGGGCTCCAGCGCAGAGGAGTTCTCCAGCTACGTAGCTGGAACTCTGGCTCACGAGCGGGCCTGGACACACTCACTAGGGCTTGAGTGCGAGGGGCCGGCACAGGTCCTACTGGACTGGAGAAACGCACCGGAGGTCTAGTGCGTGGAGACGGCACTGGAGGAATCGGGCTGGACACGCGCACTGGAGTTCTGGTGCGAAGAGCCGGCACGGGTCGTACCGGACTGGAGAGGAGGTCTGGTGCTTGGAGCTGAAGCCCGGAGTGTCGAACAACCTGTACTCCATCTCCTCCACTCGCTGTGGGTTCCCATGGTGGTGGATCATTCTGTCACGGTCACGGGTGAGGGAACGAGGCGCAGAGCAAAAGGTCAGTGAAAACATAGTTTTATTTACTCAAACAATGAAAACAACAAACGTACTAAACAGTGAAACGCACCGTGAACTGGTGTCGAGTACCAACAGCACATAGACATACACACAATGATCCACAACACAGGTGGATGTAAAGTGAACATAAATAGAATCCCCAATTAGAGACAACTCAAGACAGCTGCCTCTAATTGCGGATCACCCAAAACCCAACACCAACCCTGTGATTGTCAGGACCTGACTGTGGCCATCCCACTCCCTCTAGAGGGAGTCAGAGACCTGGCCTCAGTCAGGCCCTTACACTTGTCAGCTCGGGGATTCGGCCCAACGCTCTAAACACTAGTTTACCTGCCGCCCCTGCAGTAGAACATGGGGAGAGATTATGATTGTTCTATAGTATGTGTAGTACTTATTGTATAGTTCTGTTTCGGCAGTTATGAGGAAAACCCTTTGTTCGGAGATCAAATCAGCATACAACCAAAAATATGTCTGGTGAACGTGATGTAATTGGCCTTTATATGCATTGACATAAGGGACTTGACACCAGAAGATGTATTGACACCATAAGGACAAGACACCAGAGGATGTAGTGACCCCATGAGGTCTTGACACCAGAGGACAGACCTGTTTAAATGTCATCACACTTGTCTCTCTCTCTCGACACATACACATATGATTTGTTGACTTCTCCAGTGCTTTCAACACCATTCAGCCCCTGCTACTGGGTGAGAAGATGAAGAGGATGAAAGTGGAAGCACCCTTAGTCCCCTGGGTCACGGACTACCTGACCGGTAGGCCACAATTTGTGCGACTACAGAGCTGTGTGTCAGAACGGACAGTTAGCAACACAGGGGCCCCCCAGGGAACGGTCCTGTCCCCCTTCCTGTTCACCCTCTACACCTCAGACTTCAGATATAACTCTCAAACATGCCACCTACAGAAGTTCTCGGATGACTCTGCTATTGTAGGGTGCATCAGGGGTGGGCAGGAGGAGGAGTACAGGAGCACAATCAGTGACTTTGTGTTGTGGTGTGAGCAGAACCACCTTCAGCTCAACATCAGCAAAACAAAGGAGATGGTGGTGGACTTCAGGAGAACCAAGGCCCAACTGACTGCAGTCCCTATACAGGGGATGGATGTGGAAATGGTTGGGTCATACAAGTTCCTGGGAGTCCATATGGACAGCAGGCTGGAATGGGCTGGTAACACCGGGGCTCTGTACAAAAAGGGCTCTACTTTCTGAGGAGGCTCAGGTCCTTCAACGTGTGCAGTAAACTACTGCATACCTTCTACCAGGCCGGGGCCATCTTTTTTTCAGTGGTGTGCTGGGGCGCCAACATAAAAGCTGGTGATGCTTCTCGGGTAAATAAGCTGATCAGGAAGGCTAGCTCTGTTCTGGGGATGAGCCTTGACACTCTAGAGGAGGTGGCGGAGAGACGGATCCTGGCCAAACTGCTGGCCATCATGGACAACGTCACCCAACCTCTGCACGCCATGGTTATGACGCAGAGGAGCACCTTCAGTCACAGACTGATCCCACCATGGTGTGCCAGAGAGCGCTACAGGAGGTCCTTCCTGCCGGCGGCTATTAGACTATATAATGCCTCACCGGGGTGCCGTGCCGTCGGAAACATAGATCTGGAACTGTTGGGGTGCTAGGACCTAGTTTAACAATTATGCATCCATCCGTGAGTAACTCTGGTCCGTCAGCACTCATCCACTCAGGACCTATTTATTCATACAGGTCTGTATATACATACTCATGTACAGTTGTTGTATCATATCACATGCAATATTGTAAGTAATTCTTGGACTGAACTTACGTAGGCATTCACTCAGGAATGCATATTAGTATCCTGCCAGTTGCACCTTTTTTCATTGCTTTTAGTATATCGAATGTGCAATAAGTGCAGTTACCTGTAATTAAACCCTGCGCACTAAGGACTGTATTTTAAGGGAATTACTATTATTACCCAAAATTATATCATACACACATTTAGCTATTAAAGTATCTCTTCCTGTCATTTACCTGTATAGTTAACCATACAAATATATATTTTATATATTTTTATTTATATCAACTTGTAATAATTGTATTGTTTTTCACTTAACACTCTATAACAATGTATATTGTACATATTCAGTCATACTATGCAATGCCTTGTATCGTGTATCTGTCTTTTGTGTATTTCGTTGTGGCATTTTGCACCTGTCCTGTGTTTTTGTTGTAGCTGCTTGACAAAGAAATTTCCCCTCTGGGATGAATAAACTATCTATCTATCTATCTATCTATCTATCTATCTATCTATCTATCTATCTATCTATCTATCTATCTATCTATCTATCTATCTATCTATCTATCTATCTATCTATCTATCTATCTATCTATCTATCTATCTATCTATCTATCTATCTATCTATCTATCTATCTATCTATCTATCTATCTATCTATCTATCTATCTATCTACACCTGTTTTTCACCTGTATTATTGTTGATCTCCTACCATTGTCTTGTCATTTAGGATGTTGTTCATTCATCACTTCCTTCAGTCCCAATACTGCTGTGTGGGCTGTCAACATGTCTCAATCATTTCCCCAGTCTTTTTGACCTGAGAGGTTTGGCCTGGGAGCGTCATGCAGCACAACGTATCAGCATCAACACTATGACCATCCCTGTGTCCTGCTCAGTGCTCTGGCCTACAACAGTGTGGAGACACAACAGGCAAGTGTTCAAATGTATTGGTCATTGTAGTGGTGGAGAAGCCAGAGCAGTAACAACATTGTTCTTCCAGGCAGCAATTCATCAGCTTTTTCCCAGAGACTCCTGGGTCAGAATCCTGTTAGGTTTCCAGATGCTCTGTTTCTCTCAGTGCTGTTTTAGTGCTGTCCTGTTTTAGATGACCTTTTAAAATACTAATAACTCTTTATTCTTGTTTTGTTGGCTAACATTCTGTGTTTTCATGAACTCTGCCCTCCGCCATGACAACGCCAGGGAGAATGTTGTGTGTGAGTGACAGGCCTATGGAAGGCTTCGTCCAAATACGCATTTCAAACACTTTAGGAACAATGGCCTTCGATGTGATTGAATTAATGAGCGGACTGTCAAAAGAGCACACATACTTTCCAGAAAGCTGATTATCTGTGTATGGCAGAAACACAAGAGAGAGGAGGGAAGTGGAGGCTTGTCTTTCACTGGGCACCTCCAAAGGAACCATCAAAGTGTGGGTCGAGGCTTAGAGAGTTCTGTTCTGGAGACGTTGTCTTCCCCTCTCCCTCCTGCCTCACCTACTTAGCATAAATCAACCATAGGGCTTTAACAAATCTATTCAAGGAGCCGGGGGCCCCGGGCTCCCTAGAACAACATGGTTTTTCACAGCCACCACCACCAGGCAAGACATTTTGCAGGCAGCTATTGTTCTGCTTGAACTGTGCTTAGATTCCCTGGTCCCCAACCCCAGCCGCTCCGCTCTGGTTGTATTGAACCTGGAAAGAGACACCAAGAGTGACTGCCAAGACTGGCCTAATTCAACCAGCTAGACTGGAATAGTTCAACGTAAGGGAGCCCTTTGAAATGGGAGCTAATTCTCAATTTACTTCTTGTAGCTGTTTTTGTCAGCAGACGTAGATGTGGAGCAGCATCTAGAGTTGGCTGAGGACCTGGTAAAGGATGACTGTAGGTTGTTGTCAGTAGAAGTAGATGTGGAGCAGCATCTAGAGTTGGCTGAGGACCTGGTAAAGGATGACTGTAGGTTGTTGTCAGTAGAAGTAGTTGTGGAGCAGCATCTAGAGTTGGCTGAGGACCTGGTAAAGGATGACTGTAGAGGTTGTTGTCAGTAGAAGTAGATGTGGAGCAGCATCTAGAGTTGGCTGAGGACCTGGTAAAGGATGACTGTAGGTTGTTGTCAGTAGAAGTAAATGTGGAGCAGCATCTAGAGTTGGCTGAGGACCTGGTAAAGGATGACTGTAGAGGTTGTTGTCAGTAGAAGTAGATGTGGAGCAGCATCTAGAGTTGGCTGAGGACCTGGTAAAGGATGACTGTAGGTTGTTGTCAGTAGAAGTAGATGTGGAGCAGCATCTAGAGTTGGCTGAGGACCTGGTAAAGGATGACTGTAGAGGTTGTTGTCAGTAGAAGTAGATGTGGAGCAGCATCTAGAGTTGGCTGAGGACCTGGTAAAGGATGACTGTAGAGGTTGTTGTCAGTAGAAGTAGATGTGGAGCAGCATCTAGAGTTGGCTGAGGACCTGGTAAAGGATGACTGTAGAGGTTGTTGTCAGTAGAAGTAGATGTGGAGCAGCATCTAGAGTTGGCTGAGGACCTGGTAAAGGATGACTGTAGAGGTTGTTGTCAGTAGAAGTAGATGTGGAGCAGCATCTAGAGTTGGCTGAGGACCTGGTAAAGGATGACTGTAGGTTGTTGTCAGTAGAAGTAGATGTGGAGCAGCATCTAGAGTTGGCTGAGGACCTGGTAAAGGATGACTGTAGGTTGTTGTCAGTAGAAGTAGATGTGGAGCAGCATCTAGAGTTGGCTGAGGACCTGGTAAAGGATGACTGTAGGTTGTTGTCAGTAGAAGTAGTTGTGGAGCAGCATCTAGAGTTGGCTGAGGACCTGGTAAAGGATGACTGTAAGTTGTTGTCAGTAGAAGTAGATGTGGAGCAGCATCTAGAGTTGGCTGAGGACCTGGTAAAGGATGACTGTAGAGGTTGTTGTCAGTAGAAGTAGATGTGGAGCAGCATCTAGAGTTGGCTGAGGACCTGGTAAAGGATGACTGTAGAGGTTGTTGTCAGTAGAAGTAGATGTGGAGCAGCATCTAGAGTTGGCTGAGGACCTGGTAAAGGATGACTGTAGGTTGTTGTCAGTAGAAGTAGATGTGGAGCAGCATCTAGAGTTGGCTGAGGACCTGGTAAAGGATGACTGTAGGTTGTTGTCAGTAGAAGTAGATGTGGAGCAGCATCTAGAGTTGGCTGAGGACTTTGTAAAGGATGACTGTAGGTTGTTGTCAGTAGAAGTAAATGTGGAGCAGCATCTAGAGTTGGCTGAGGACCTGGTAAAGGATGACTGTAGAGGTTGTTGCTTTTAAGAACTGCTTGGTTGATTTCTGGGCTGTCAAACGTAATCTTTGTTAGCTTCAGCTGCCAAGGAATAGCAGAGAATTAAGAAAGAGAGAGGTGTGTTCTCAAGTGGCAGTAGATGGGCCACGCCTCAAGTGCTTCTAAAATCACAACATTACTGTTGATCCAATGTCTCAACTCTCCTCCGTGCATATCAGACCCCCACAGATCCCCCTCAATGTCTCAACTCTCCTCCGTGCATATCAGACCCCCACAGATCCCCCTCAATGTCTCAACTCTCCTCCGTGCATATCAGACCCCCACAGATCCCCCTCATTGTCTCAACTCTCCTCCGTGCATATCAGACCCCCACAGATCCCCCTCATTGTCTCAACTCTCCTCCGTGCATATCAGACCCCCACAGATCCCCCTCAATGTCTCAACTCTCCTCCGTGCATATCAGACCCCCACAGATCCCCCTCATTGTCTCAACTCTCCTCCGTGCATATCAGACCCCCACAGATCCCCCTCAATGTCTCAACTCTCCTCCGTGCATATCAGACCCCCACAGATCCCCCTCAATGTACAGCTGAGAGCGTGCATTCTGAAAGATATCAATTGGTTCTCACGCTGTGATTTTACCGAACATAAATTGGAAACGCTTTGTGTCAGTGAGTAATATACTTAGCATTATTGATAAAGAGAGGGATGAACACCTCTGGTGGTGGCTGGGCTGGGCTGTGTGAGCCTGACACAGGAGTTACATATGGGCTAATGTAGCCTTTTATCTGCTCCCATTGTGGTTAAGATATATATCCCTGGGGCTGGATTCTGTGTCTGTCATTGTACCAATAGAAGAAAACAAATGATGTTCCTCTGGTGGCTTCACTGCTTAGTGCATATATCTTATTTACCTTGTTGTGTATATGAGTCAGAAAGGTATGCAATATATAGCTACTGTAGCTAGAGCAACTACAACAACAACACTTGTTTTAAGCCAAAACATTCCTGTGTGTGAACATACGTATGTTTGTGAGTCGGTAGCCAAACTAGTCAGTCCTGCCTGAGAGGAACAACTCTTCTTGGGGTTAATCATGTCCCTGGCTGACCCTTTATCTCTGTTCTCTCTACAGTCTACAGAGAGAACAGAGAGAGCTTTCATTCAGAATGTTTTGTCACTAAAAGACTAGAACCCTTATTTAGGGTTTACAATATGTGTAAAGTCACATCTGGTATTAATGAAACATAACACACAATATGATAACTGACCTATAAATATACACTGAGTAACACTAGGAACACCCTCAGAATACCAAACACTAGGAACACCCTCAGAATACCAAACACTAGGAACACCCTCAGAATACCAAACACTAGGAACACCCTCAGAATACCAAACACTAGGAACACCCTCAGTATACCAAACACTAGGAACACCCTCAGAATACCAAACACTAGGAACACCCTCAGAATACCAAACACTAGGAACACCCTCAGAATACCAAACACTAGGAACACCCTCAGTATACCAAACACTAGGAACACCCTCAGTATACCAAACACTAGGAACACCCTCAGAATACCAAACACTAGGAACACCCTCAGTATACCAAACACTAGGAACACCCTCAGAATACCAAACACTAGGAACACCCTCAGTATACCAAACACTAGGAACACCCTCAGTATACCAAACACTAGGAACACCCTCAGAATACCAAACACTAGGAACACCCTCAGAATACCAAACACTAGGAACACCCTCAGAATACCAAACACTAGGAACACCCTCAGTATACCAAACACTAGGAACACCCTCAGTATACCAAACACTAGGAACACCCTCAGAATACCAAACACTAGGAACACCCTCAGTATACCAAACATTAGGAACATTAGGAACACCCTCAGAATACCAAACATTAGGAACACCCTCAGTATACCAAACACTAGGAACACCCTCAGAATACCAAACACTAGGAACACCCTCAGTATACCAAACATTAGGAACACCCTCAGAATACCAAACACTAGGAACACCCTCAGTATACCAAACACTAGGAACACCCTCAGAATACCAAACACTAGGAACACCCTCAGAATACCAAACACTAGGAACACCCTCAGTATACCAAACATTAGGAACACTCTCAGTATACCAAACATTAGGAACACCCTCAGTATACCAAACATTAGGAACACCCTCAGTATACCAAACATTAGGAACACCCTCAGTATACCAAACATTAGGAACACCCTCAGTATACCAAACATTAGGAACACCCTCAGTATACCAAACATTAGGAACACTCTCAGTATACCAAACATTAGGAACACCCTCAGTATACCAAACATTAGGAACATTAGGAACACCCTCAGTATACCAAACATTAGGAACACCCTCAGTATACCAAACACTAGGAACACCCTCAGTATACCAAACATTAGGAACACCCTCAGTATACCAAACACTAGGAACACCCTCAGTATACCAAACACTAGGAACACCCTCAGAATACCAAACACTAGGAACACCCTCAGTATACCAAACATTAGGAACATTAGGAACACCCTCAGAATACCAAACATTAGGAACACCCTCAGTATACCAAACACTAGGAACACCCTCAGAATACCAAACACTAGGAACACCCTCAGTATACCAAACATTAGGAACACCCTCAGAATACCAAACACTAGGAACACCCTCAGTATACCAAACACTAGGAACACCCTCAGAATACCAAACACTAGGAACACCCTCAGAATACCAAACACTAGGAACACCCTCAGTATACCAAACATTAGGAACACTCTCAGTATACCAAACATTAGGAACACCCTCAGTATACCAAACATTAGGAACACCCTCAGTATACCAAACATTAGGAACACCCTCAGTATACCAAACATTAGGAACACCCTCAGTATACCAAACATTAGGAACACCCTCAGTATACCAAACATTAGGAACACTCTCAGTATACCAAACATTAGGAACACCCTCAGTATACCAAACATTAGGAACATTAGGAACACCCTCAGTATACCAAACATTAGGAACACCCTCAGTATACCAAACACTAGGAACACCCTCAGTATACCAAACATTAGGAACACCCTCAGTATACCAAACATTAGGAACACCCTCAGAATACCAAACATTAGGAACACCCTCAGTATACCAAACATTAGGAACACCCTCAGTATACCAAACATTAGGAACACCCTCAGTATACCAAACATTAGGAACACCCTCAGTATACCAAACATTAGGAACACCCTCAGTATACCAAACATTAGGAACACCCTCAGAATACCAAACATTAGGAACACCCTCAGTATACCAAACATTAGGAACACCCTCAGAATACCAAACAGTTGTAGGGCATGAACTCTACAAGGTGTGGAAAGCGTTGCACAGGGATCCTGGCCCATGGTGACTCCAATGCTTCCCACAGTTGTGTCAAGTTGGCTGGATGTCCTTTGGGTGGTGGACCACTCTTGATACACACAGGAAACGGTTGAACATGAAAAACCCAACAGCATTGCAGTTCTTGACACAAACTGGTGCGCCTGGCACCTACTACCACGCCCCGTTCAAAGGCACTTAAATATTTTGTCTTGCCCATTCACCCTTTGAATGGCACACATACACAATCCATGTCTCAATTGTCTCAAGGCTTAAAAATCCTTCTTTAACCTGACTCCTCTTCATCTACAGTACACTGACTGAAGTGGATTTAACATGTGATATCAATAATGGATCATACCTTCCACATAGATTCACCTGGTCAGTCTGTCATGGAAAGAGCAGAATGTTCTTAATGTTCTGTATACTCAGTCTATTTTTAAATACTGTGTTTCTTTGGACTTCATAGTACTTCTTCTACCACGAAAGGCAAGATAGGGCAAAGGGAAATGACACTCCTCCTCCCCCTCCATTCTCCAGGCTGTCATAGGGCGTGGTAAATTAAACAGGGGAGAAAGCTTTTGACTTTTATTGTTGTAGGTCCTAATTATAATCCACTGGACCAGACCTTTTGTGCCGCTGAGTGCTTCATTTGCAGTTTGCATGGGCAGATACATTCACTCCACCTAGAGCCTTTCATTGGGCTGCTATTAGTCACTGCAGATTGATCAATACATCATGTACAGAACATGTCGAATACGGAAGTCTGGAGGCTTTGTGGGCCTGCAGATAATGACTTCTTTATTCAGAGCAGCTTGTAGGAACACAGAGATAAAGGCAGCCGCTCTGCCTAGAACTGTATCTCACTGATTATAAGTGGGGGAGAGTTAATTGTACTATGCTGAGAGCCTGAGTAGGTTCTAAAGATCTGAGAGGAAAACTGGCCCATTTAAAGGAAGCTATCCCTTCTCAGAACCTGACAGAGCAGTATATAGGCGCTCTGGAACATGGATCTGCATGTATCCCCCTCTGACAACGACAATTCTCCTGTGAGGGCCATTCTACATATTTTAAGGAGTCAAAATAAACACACATTTTCTCGCAAGGTTCCCTTTTTATAAGGAGGGACTCCCCTGTTGCTGGGACAGGACTGCCCCCACCCCTACCTCGGATGCGTCGACCTCCACAACGAAAAGCAGCATCGGATCCAGATGGCGTAGCAGGGGAGCATTGGAGAACCTGCCTCTCAAGTCCTTGAAGGCCTTCTCCGGTCCATTGGAGGCGCTGAGGATTGCCTTTCAGCAACGACATGAGTGACGAGGTGATGGAGCTGAAGCCATGGATGAACTGGTGGTTAAAGTTGGCAAACCCAAGGAAACGTTGGAGCTCCTTAATGGTTTTGGGAACTGGCCATGACCTGACTGCCCCAACCTTCAGCTCTTTCATCCTGACGCCCTCCGGAGAGATGTGATACCCTAGGAAGGAGATGGATGTTTAGTGGAAGACGCACTTTTCTCCCTTGACGTACAGGTGGTGGTCTAGGAGACGTCTCAGGACTGCCCGAACGTGGGCCACATGTTCCGGGTAGGTGGGGTAATGGATCAGGATATCATCGATGTAGACCACTACACCGTACGGCATTACCAAATATTTGTAGTGGCCCGACGTCGTGCTAAAACTGCTCCATGGCCGGTGGGACGAGTACTGGAATCGGGTACTGGAACTTTATCGTAACATCGTTGAGGCCCTGGTAGTCGATGCATGGTCGGAGTCCGCAGTCTGTCATGAGGCGAGTAGAAGGAACAGGGCGCAGAGAGAGAGTAGCGAGTTGACATCTTTATTAACTCAAAATAAATGGTGCAAAACAAAAGTACAGCGACATGAACTAGTCTGCTCCTAGAGAACACACACAAGAATCCACACTGAAGGTGGACACACCTGGGACAAAAATGGAGTCCCCAATTAGAGGCAACTCAAGGCAGCTGCCTCTAATTGGGGATTAACAATAATCAACATAGAGTTGGCTGGAACTCTCATGTCAGGTCTTCACTGTGTCTCGACTTCCTGTTAAGCAGCTTCCTGTTCGTGCGCAAATTGTTGTTTTAGTATGTTTTGTCAGTTTTTTTGCAACAGTTGGACTTTAATAGTTCAGGATTATGGAGTGCTACTGTTTTACGAAGGTTTTAATGGTCCTTTTTATCACTGAGGCACTTTTTAGTTTATCTCAGCGCTGAACGTAAATGCGAGTCCTCAATTATTTACAACAGAGCCCAGCTCCTGGATTTAGCCCACGCAGCGCTGCTGCTCCCCAGGGAAAAGTTTGATATTCCGGATGAGTTGAAAAGGCGACGACGTGGACGCAGGGCGGGATTGAAGTGTAAGGCAAAGCTGAGGAAGTACAAGCCGGCTATACTGTCTATCATTATGGCCAACGTGAGATCGCTGCATAACAAGATGGACGAGCTTCAGGGTCTGGTTCATGGACAAAGAGAATACTGGGAAGCGAGCCAAATGTGTTTTACTGAGACATAGCTGAACGATAACATCCCCATAGAGAACATAACTATCGACGGGTTCCGGACCATCAGAGCGGACAGGGATAGCGTTTCTTCCGGTAAGTAAGGAAGGGGGCCTGGCTTTATTAGTTAACAACAGATGGTGTAATCCGAGCCATATTACTCTTAAGGAAGAGTTTTGTAGCCCGGACATTGAGCTGTTAGCCTGAGACCCTACTATTTGCCAAGGGAATTCACGGTGGCCATTGCTGTTATTGTTTACATCCCGCCCTCCGCTGATGCAAACACAGCATGTGACGTCATCCACTCTGTTATCGCGAGGTTACAGACAGCGCATCCCAGTGCTTTCTTTGCCATTTCGGGTGATTTTAACCATGATCGGTTCATAACCTTGTCCACCTCACCCCACTCTACAGAACAACAGGCTGGAATGGGTTGGTAACACCGGGGCTCTGTACACAAAGGGCCAGAGCCGACTCTACTATCTGAGGAGGCTCAGGTCCTTCAACGTGTGCAGTAAACTACTGCATACCTTCTACCAGTCTGTGGTGGCCAGTGCCATCTTTTTTGCAGTGGTGTGCTGGGGCACCAACATAAAGGCTGGTGATGCTTCTCGGGTAAATTAGCTGATCAGGAAGGCTAGCCCTGTTCTGGGGATGAGCCTTGACACTCTAGAATAGGTGGCGGAGAGATGGATCCTGGCCAAACTGCTGGCCATCATGGACAACGTCACCCACCCTCTGCATGCCATGGCTATGATGAAGAGGAGGTGTGCCAGAGAGCGTTACAGGAGGTCCTTCCTGCCGGCAGCTATTAGACTATTTAATGCCTCACCAGGGTGCCGTGCCGTCGGCAACATAGACCTGGAACTGTTGGGGTGTTAGGACCTAGTTTAAGAATTATGCATCCATCCGTGAGTAACTCTGGTCCGTAATCACTCATTCACTCAGGACTTATTTATTCATTCAGGTATAGATAGATAGATAGATAGATAGATAGATAGATAGATAGATAGATAGATAGATAGACAGACAGACAGACAGACAGACAGACAGACAGACAGACAGACAGACAGACAGACAGACAGACAGACAGACAGACAGACAGACAGACAGACAGACAGACAGACAGACAGACAGACAGACAGACAGACAGACAGACAGACAGACAGACAGACAGACAGACAGACAGACAGACAGACAGACAGACAGACAGACAGATAGATAGATAGATAGATAGATAGATAGATAGATAGATAGATAGATAGATAGATAGATAGATAGATAGATAGATAGATAGATAGATAGATAGATAGATAGATAGATAGATAGATAGATAGATAGATAGATAGATAGATAGATAGATAGATAGATAGAGGGTAAACACTTTCTAGTAGGCTTAAATTGAAGAGATGGCAAATAGGCTGCTATCCTATAGTAAAAGTTGTCAGACCCCGGTGGCTTGTCTCGTCTCCTAACTACATGGTCTCCAACTTGAAACCACAGATACCCAGACCACGTCTCCTAACTACATGGTCTCCAACTTGAAACTACAGATACCCAGACCACGTCTCCTAACTACATGGTCTCCGACTTGAAACTACAGATACCCAGACCACGTCTCCTAACTACATGGTCTCCAACTTGAAACTACAGATACCCAGACCACGTCTCCTAACTACATGGTCTCCAACATGAAACCACAGATACCCAGACCACGTCTCCTAACTACAACATCCTCTGCCTGACTAAAACGATCTCCTCACAAGTAGTTAAGATGGTCAATGTTAAGTTGGGAACATTTGACATCATATCACATATCCCTGTAGTTTCTCTCAGTAAGACAAGCCATTTAAATAGTGAATGAAGTGGAAAAGATGCAACGTCTTGCTGTAATACAAAGACTTGTGTTTCTTCCAGCCAGGTAGTCAGACAGAATGTAGGAAGACTAGAAATACTGGAGGCCAATGATAAACATATACACTTCTGTTTCTTTGAACAATGTCACTGGGGTCAACCTTGGACAGAATGAGAGGGGTAGACAGAGTTGAGAGCTGAATGTAATAACATCAGCCCAGGTAGGCTACAGTGGTGCTATCCAATGAAACAATAGCTTAATAACACATTTAGAGACAAAGCCATCCGGCTCAGGCTCCAGTTCCAGGGTTAGCGGCTCCTGTTCTCCAAGAAGCTGCTGTCTCACCTTGACAGCTTCTCTACCCACAATGCACTCAGTGGATGATTAATAAGAGATGGAGGGTTTTACTGAGGGGTATGTGTAGTATCCTCGTGCTCCCCGCAGCCAGCCGGGCGATCAGCTACAGCTGTCCTCCAAACAACACCAACATCCTTTATTTATTTCACATGAAATATTGATGTGTGTTATGAAAGGTTTAAAATAATGTGTCTGCCTCTTCTGGTCTCAACACACTGTTTTCTAGTGCATCAATAATTCTGCTGGGCGGACAGTGGGCAGACACATTAGGTGGTCTGTATCCATTGTATCACATTATTTCTGCCTGAGAGAAAATACCATCCCTAGTAATTTCCTACACTTATACAATCTGTGTTGACGGTAAATAATTGATGTATGAATTTAGGGCTAAAACTCCAACACACTATGACTTTATGTCAAGGGGTTAGTCCCTGAAGATTTGAATCCAAATAATCCCTACCAAAATGGCTTCTTCCCCATTAAAAAATGGGAAATGTTTTGTTTTTGAACACAAATGGGTTTTTCACACTGACATGAACCCATTGCATTAGCAGAGAGTGTGGGTGAAAGGGCCATCTGGCTTTTCATCTCTATCTGCTGTGATGTAACATTATGGCTCCAATTGTCAGCCACATCCATTCAGGGATAAAGGTTAAAAAAAGAGGAATACCAATTTCACTCTCAATGCTTCAATTAACATGCTGTAATGAGTACAGCTGCTTTCTCCATTAAACTGCTCCACTGCGCTCCTCAGTGAAACACTGTCAGACAGAGAGAGCCAAGAGTCTAGAAGTGGAATAAAGCTGTAGTTCCAGGAACCATTTAACTGTCCTCACAACACATTAATGAATGAAATACACTGAGGACACGTTGAATGTGTACATGTATGTAATAATTCATTCATACCAGCATATTATGTGTTTAATATCCACTTGGTGGTAACAGGGCTGAGTGACCAGGTCTACTGTACTGCCCTGATCCTGGGGGGTTATTACAGAACCAGGAGCCTGGGTTTAGACACCATGGTGGTGACTAACACCTGGGGGGTCATTACAGGACCAGGAGCCTGGGTTTAGACACCATGGTGGTGACTAACACCTGGGGGTTATTACAGGACCAGGAGCCTGGGTTTAGACACCATGGTGGTGACTAACACCTGGGGGGTCATTACAGGACCAGGAGCCTGGGTTTAGACACCATGGTGGTGACTAACACCTGGGGGGTCATTACAGGACCAGGAGCCTGGGTTTAGACACCATGGTGGTGACTAACACCTGGGGGTCATTACAGGACCAGGAGCCTGGGTTTAGACACCATGGTGGTGACTAACACCTGGGGGGTCATTACAGGACCAGGAGCCTGGGTTTAGACACCATGGTGGTGACTAACACCTGGGGGGTCATTACAGGACCAGGAGCCTGGGTTTAGACACCATGGTGGTGACTAACACCTGGGGGGTCATTACAGGACCAGGAGCCTGGGTTTAGACACCATGGTGGTGACTAACACCTGGGGGGTTATTACAGGACCAGGAGCCTGGGTTTAGACACCATGGTGGTGACTAACACCTGGGGGGTTATTACAGGACCAGGAGCCTGGGTTTAGACACCATGGTGGTGACTAACACCTGGGGGTCATTACAGGACCAGGAGCCTGGGTTTAGACACCATGGTGGTGACTAACACCTGGGGGGTTATTACAGGGCCAGGAGCCTGGGTTTAGACACCATGGTGGTGACTAACACCTGAGGGGTTATTACAGGACCAGGAGCCTGGGTTTAGACACCATGGTGGTGACTAACACCTGGGGGGTCATTACAGGACCAGGAGCCTGGGTTTAGACACCATGGTGGTGACTAACACCTGGGGGTCATTACAGGACCAGGAGCCTGGGTTTAGACACCATGGTGGTGACTAACACCTGGGGGTCATTACAGGACCAGGAGCCTGGGTTTAGACACCATGGTGGTTATTACAGGACCAGGACCTTTGGGACTCACTTTGATAGTAAATACAATTGTAATAACTGTAGTTAATGGAATGATCCATATCAGTAATATTGAAACTTGGCCAGTGTTTCTACATCTCTTGTTCTGCCCACAATGTGGCACAACTCCTGCTTCCAACATGGATCTGTTTGAGTCGGCTGTTTGGCCTCAGAATAGTGAGGTTACATGGTGTAAAGTGTTGGTTGGATGGATATTCAACAGTTTCTGTTGTTGATTAGTTTGATATGACACGGTTTAAGGTTGATACTGCCAGTTCTGTCCACAGGGTATTCTCCAGACCTTTCCGTAAACAGAGGTGACCTTATGACCTTCGGCAGGAGTCAGATCAATGACAACACAGCCAGTCAATAACGCCTGATGGGAATATATATGGGGAGTAATTAGGAAGGTATTAGAGTCCAAGTGTGCCTGATAAGGCGCAGGTGTGAGTAATAAGGGTGGCCAGGTGTGCAAAGTGATAGGTTGCCAGGATCTCTCTCTCTCTCCCCCCTGCTATAATAACCCTAACCCTGCCCAGCATTGCTCTACAATATCTACATATAGCTGCATCCATCCATCCATCCCTCTCTCTCTCTCTCTCTTTCTCCCTCTACCTCTCTCAGTTCAATTCAATGTAAGGACTTTATTGTCATGGGAAACATATGTTAACATTGTCAAAACAAGTGAAGTAGATA
>CM042415.1:38696748-38719248 GCA_023634145.1 Thymallus thymallus | reverse complement strand
TACACATTTTACAGATCCTATTTAGAATACACGTTACAGATCCTATTTAGAATATACATGTTACAGTTCCTATTTAGAATACATATGTTACAGATCATATTTATAATACACATGTTACATATCCTAGTTATAATACACATGTTACATATCCTAGTTAGAATACACGTTGCATATCCTATGTAGAATACACATGTTACATATCCTATTTAGAATACACACGTTACAGATCCTATTTAGAATACACGTTACAGATCCTATTTAGAATATACATGTTACAGATCATATTTAGAATACACATGTTACATATCCTATGTAGAATACACATGTTACATATCCTATTTAGAATACAAACGTTACAGATCCTATTTAGAATACACGTTACAGATCCTATTTAGAATATACATGTTACAGATCATATTTAGAATACACATGTTACATATCCTAGTTAGAATACACATGTTACATATCCTAGTTAGAATACACATGTTACAGATCATATTTAGAATACACATTTTACAGATCCTATAAAATCTGTCAAATCTTCCTCCCTGACCATCACGGGAGGCTCCGGGCTGTGGACCATCACGGGAGGCTCCGGGCTGTGGACCATCACGGGACGTACCGTGATGGTCCACAGCCCGGAGCCTTGTGTGATCACGCTCTCCGTAGCCAACATGAGTAAGAGCTTTAAACATGTCAACATTCACAAGGTAGCAGGGCCAGACAGATTACCAAGACATGAACTCCGAGCATGTGCTGACCAACTGGCATGTGTCTTCACTGACATTTTCAACATGTCCCTGATTGAGTCTGTAATACCCACATGTTTCAAGCAGACCAACATAGTCCCTGTGCCCAAGAACACTAAGGTAACCTGCCTAAATGAATACAGACCCGTAGCACTCACGTCTGTAGCCATGAAGTGATTTGAAAGGCTGGTCATGGCTCACATTAACACCATTATCCCAGAAACCCTAGACCCACTCCAATTTGCATACCGCCCCAACAGATCCTCAGATGATGCAATCTCCATTGCACTCCACACTGCCCTTTCCCACCTGGACAAAAGGAACACCTACAGTGGGGAGAACAAGTATTTGATACACTGCCGATTTTGCAGGTTTTTCCACTTACATAGCATGTAGAAGTCTGTAATTTTTATCATAGGTACTCTTCAACTGTGAGTGACGGAATCTGAAACAAAAATCCATAAAATCACATTGTATGATTTTTAAGTAATTCATTTGCATTTTATTGCATGACATAAGTATTTGATACATCAGAAAAGCAGAACTTAATATTTGGTACAGACACCTTTGTTTGCAATTACAGAGATCATACGTTTCCTATAGTTCTTGACCAGGTTTGCACACACTGCAGCAGGGATTTTGGCCCACTCCTCCATACAGACCTTCTCCAGATCCTTCAGGTTTCGGGGCTGTCGCTGGGCAATACGGACTTTCAGCTCCCTCCAAAGATTTTCTATTTGGTTCAGGTCTGGAGACTGGCTAGGCCACTCCAGGACCTTTAGATGCTTCTTACGGAGCCACTCCTTAGTTGCCCTGGCTGTGTGTTTCGAGTCGTTGTCATGCTGGAAGACCCAGCCACGACCCATCTTCAATGCTCTTACTGAGGGAAGGAGGTTGTTGGCCAAGATCTCGCGATACATGGCCCCATCCATCCTCTCCTCAATACGGTGCAGTCGTCCTGTCCCCTTTGCAGAAAAGCATCCCCAAAGAATGATGCTTCCACCTCCATGCTTCACGGTTGGGATGGTGTTCTTGGGGTTGTACTCATCCTTCTTCTTCCTCCAAACACGGCGAGTGGAGTTTAGACCAAAAAGCTCTATTTTTGTCTCATCAGACCACATGACCTTCTCCCATTCCTCCTCTGGATCATCCAGATGGTCATTGGCAAACTTCAGACGGGCCTGGACATGCGCTGGCTTGAGCAGGGGGACGTTGCGTGCGCTGCAGGATTTTAATCCATGACGGCGTAGTGTGTTACTAATGGTTTTCTTTGAGACTGTGGTCCCAGCTCTCTTCAGGTCATTGACCAGGTCCTGCTGTATAGTTCTGGGCTGATCCCTCACCTTCCTCATGATCATTGATGCCCCACGAGGTGAGATCTTGCATGGTGCCCCAGACTGAGGGAGATTGACCGTCATCTTGAACTTCTTCCATTTTCTAATAATTGCGCCAACAGTTGTTGCCTTCTCACCAAGCTGCTTGCCTATTGTCCTGTAGTCCATCCCAGCCTTGTGCAGGTCTACAATTTTATCCCTGATGTCCTTACACAGCTCTCTGGTCTTGGCCATTATGGAGAGGTTGGAGTCTGTTTGATTGAGTGTGTGGACAGGTGTCTTTTATACAGGTAACGAGTTCAAACAGGTGCAGTTAATACAGGTAATGAGTGGAGAACAGGAGGGCTTCTTAAAGAAAAACTAACAGGTCTGTGAGAGCCGGAATTCTTACTGGTTGGTAGGTGATCAAATACTTATGTCATGCAATAAAATGCAAATGAATTATTTAAAAATCATACAATGTGTTTTTCTGGATTTTTGTTTTAGATTCCGTCTCTCACAGTTTAAGTGTACCTATGATAAAAATGACAGACCTCTACATGCTTTGTAAGTAGGAAAACCTGCAAAATCGGCAGTGTATCAAATACTTGTTCTCCCCACTGTACGTGAGGATGCTGTTCATTGACTACAGCTCAGCGTTCAACACCATAGTGCCCTCAAAGCTCATCACTAAGCTAAGGACCCTGGGACTAAACACCTCCCTCTTCAACTGGATCCTGGACTTCCTGTCGGGCCGCCCCCAGGTGGTTAGGGTAGGTAACAACACATCTGCCATGCTGATCCTTAACACCGGCGCCCCTTCAGGGGTGCGTGCTTAGTCCCCTCCTGTACTCCCTGTTCACCCATGACTGCATGGCCAGCACGACTCCATCATCACCATCATTAAGTTTGCAGATGACACAACAGTGGTAGGCCTGATCACCGACAACGATGAGACAGCCTATAGGGAGGAGGTCAGAGACCTGACCGTGTGGTAACAGGATAACAACCTCTCCCTCAACGTGATCAAGACATGATTGTGGACTACAGGAAAAGGAGGAGGACCGAGCACACCCCCATCTCATCGACGTGGCTGCAGTGGAGCAGGTTGAGAGCTTCAAGTTCCTTGGTGTCCACATCACCAACAAACTATCATGGTCCAAACACACCAAGACAGTCGTGAAGAGGGCACGACAAAGCCTATTCCCCCTCAGGAGACTGAAAAGATTTGGCATGGATCCTCAGATCCTCAAAAAGTTCTACAGCTGCACCATCGAGAGCATCCTGACTGGCTGCATCACTGCCTGGTACGGCAACTGCTCGGCCTCCGACCTCAAAGCACTACAGAGGGTAGTGAGTACGGCACAGTACATCACTGGGACCAAGCTTCCTGCCATCCAGGAACTCTATACAAGGCGGTGTCAGAGGAAGGCCCTGAAAATGGTCAAAGACTCCAGCCACCCAAGTCATAGACTGTTCTATCTGCTACTGCATGGCAAGCGGTACCGGAGCTCAAAGTCTAGGTCCAAAAGGCTTCTCAACAGCTTTTACCCCCAAACATAAGACTCCTGAACCGCTAATCAAATGGCTACCTGGACATTGTATTGTATCAGATTTAGAATACATATATTACTGATCGTATTTGGAATACATATATTACTGATCATATTTAGAATACATATATTACTGATCATATTTAGAATACATATATTACTGATCATATTTAGAATACATGTGTTACTGATCATACTTAGAATACATATGTTACTGATCGTATTTAGAATACATGTGTTACTGATCATATTTAGAATACTGTGAGGGCTTGGTTGTGGTAAGGCCTCTTACTCCCACCTAGGGGAGGTGAGAGGCACACAATCAAGTCCTCACACCCTAACCAGGGAGATTATGATCCCCAATCAGAGACAGCTGTCTAGAGTTGTCTCTGATTGGGGATAGTATTTAGGCTCCACACACTTCCACCTGTGTGTGGATCATTGCTTGTGTTTTCTGGGTGTTCAACACAACGCCACGGTCGTGAGTACTTTTGTTGTTTTGTTTCGTTTTATTATTATATTCTATATAATAAAACATGTTCGCAACGTCCTCTCGTTCTGCGCCTCGTTCCCTCTACACTCACCGTGACAGAATGATCCACCCTAAAAGGGAACCCGCAGCGAGAGGAAGAAGAGGAGTCTCGGGGATTTGGTTTTCTGGGCTTCGCGGAGGAACGTGGAAGGCACCGGCGTCATCAGAGTGGACGTCGGGAGGATAGGACTGTGGAGGTAACACAGCCACTGGTGGTGGGGAGCATCTGGGGCTCATCGAAACCTGCGGGAGAGGATGGGCTCGTGACTGGACCAGCGTGGGGGCTTGGGACGGAGCCCTTACCAGCGGAGCATGAGGAGAGGAAGGACCGACAGTGGACAGCCCCGAAGGTCTCCCATATCAACGGTGGGAGGGGGTTGTGGGGTCCTTGGGACGCTCCCGGCCTGCCCTACCCACGCACCTTCTCAGCCCGGTAAGTCCAGCGACAGCTCCCAGCACCGGAGATCCAGTGCATGTTCCCAGCCCATGGACCTCAGTACCAGCGCCACGCAATCCACCGTCGGTCAGCCACCCAAAGTCGAAAGAACAGCTCCCACCACTTCCGCCTCCGACGGCCGAAAACAGGAAGACGCCGGAGGGTTTCTTCGATCGGTCGAAGGAGGAACAAGCGAAGTGGTGGAGACTCTGGGTGGCCCATCCTCCCGATACCAAGCCCAACCCTCACGTTCGGGAGATCGAGGAGGCGGACAGTTTTGAGGCTAGATTGGCGATCTGGAGGAAGCGTCTGGCTCACCTCTTTCCCGAGGGAAAGGAGGAGGGAGGGTCGGAGCTCCTCGCCAGGCCGGTGCCCAGTTCAGGACAGGCAGACAGGTCGATTAAACACCCGGAGCTGTCATCTACACTGCTGCCTGGGCTGGGCATGGGAGCCGATCTAGCCTCTCAACTCGATTCGTCTCCCGATCGAGGGTCCAGCTCTACATCTCCCGTGCCCGCTCCTCACCCCAGACCACCGGTTCACCGCCACAGTCAGGCACAGCCGGTGCCTCCTCCTCACCCCAGACAACCGGTTCACCTCCCTAGTCAGGGACAGCCGGTGCCTGCTCCTCGCACCAGCTCAGTGGTGCGTTCCCCCAGCCCAGTGACGGCCCTCAGCCCGGAGCCTCCAGCGATGGCCCTCAGCCCGGAGCCTCCAGCGAAGGCCCTCAGCCCGGAGCCTCCAGCGACGGCCCTCAGCCCGGAGCCTCCAGCGACGGCCCACAGCCCGGAGCCTCCAGCGACGGCCCACAGCCCGGAGCCTCCAGCGACGGCCCACAGCCCGGAGCCTCCAGCGACGGCCCACAGCCCGGAGCCTCCAGCGACGGCCCAAAGCCCGGAGCCTCCAGCGACGGCCCACTGCCCGGAGCCTCCAGCGACGGCCCACTGCCCGGAGCCTCCAGCGACGGCCCACTGCCCGGAGCCTCCAGCGGCGGTCGACAGCGCGGAGCCTCCAGCGGCGGTCGACAGCACGGAGCCTCCAGCGGTGGTCGACAGCGCAGCTCTGTCATTGGAACCCATCTCTGCGTCGGTGCCCAGGATGGGCACAACGTTCAGCCCCGCTGTGGAGCAGGAGCTCCATAGCGTGTCGGTGCCCAGTCTGGGGCCGACAGCCAGCCCAACCACAGGGCTGGAAACTATCTCTGCGTCGGTGCCCAGGGTGGGGCCGACAGCCAGCCCAACCAGAGGGCTGGAAGCCACCTCTGCATCGGTGAAGGTCAGCAGCCCGAGGCCTCCGGTGAAGGTCAGCAGCCCGAGGCCTCCGGTGAAGGTCAGCAGCCCGAAGCCTCCGGTGAAGGTCAGCAGCCCGAGACCTCCGGTGAAGGTCAGCAGCCCGAGACCTCTGGTGAAGGTCAACAGCCCGAGACCTCCGGTGAAGGTCAGCAGCCCGAGACCTCCGGTGAAGGTCAGCAGCCCGAGATCTCCGGTGAAGGTCAGCAGCCCGAGATCTCCGGTAAAGGTCAGCAGCCCGAAGCCTCCGGTGAAGGTCAGCAGCCCGGGACCTCCGGCGAAGGTGAGCAGCCCTGAACCTCCACCGGAGCCCAATCCGGGTCCAGCAGTCTGCTCCGCTACAGTGCCGGAGCGGTCCGCTCCACCGGTGCCCAGTCCGGGGCCGGTCGTCTGCGTCGCTCCAGTGCCGGAGCAGTCCGCTCCACCGGTGCCCAGTCCGGGGCCGGTCGTCTGCGTCGCTCCAGTGCCGGAGCAGTCCGCTCCACCGGTGACCAGTCCGGGGCCGGTCGTCTGCTTCGCTCCAGTGCCGGAGCAGTCCGCTCCACCGGTGCCCAGTCCGGGGCCGGTTGCCAGCTCCACTCCAGCGCCGGAGCAGTCCTCTCCACCGGTGCCCAGTCCGGGGCCGGTCGCCTGCTCCACTCCAACGCCGGAGCAGTCCGCTCCACCGGTGCCCAGTCCGGGGCCGGTCGCCTGCTCCACCCCAGCGCCGGTGCAGTCCGCTCCACCGTTGTCCAGTCCAGGGCCGGTCATCTGCTCCACGCCAGCGCCGGAGCAGTCCGCTCCACCGGTGCCCAGTCCGGGTCTGGCCGTCTGCTCCACCCCAGTGCCGGAGCAGTCCGCTCAACAGGCACCCAGTCCGGGTCCGGTCGCCTACTCCGCCCCCATACCGGAGCAGTCCGCTCCACCGGGGCTCGGTCCGGGACCTGAGGTCAGCCCCTCTCCAGCGTCGAGGGCTCCCTCACCAGGGTCCAGAAGGGATTTGGTGCAACGCTGGAGTACTGAGGGGGGAATCATCGCGCTGGGGTCCGGACTGGACCGGGCGTGCAACGGAGAGGTAGGAGGGGAGCTACCTTCACAGCCTGCGCCACGCCTGGAGCCGGAACCGGAGCCCCCACCAGCAACCACCTCACTACGCCGCCATTTCCTCCCTGGTTTTTGTGTATTTTTCTTTCGGGAGGGGGGGATCTTGTGCGATCGGGAGTCCGCACCTTAGGGGGGGGGTACTGTGAGGGCTTGGTTGTGGTAAGGCCTCTTACTCCCACCTAGGGGAGGTGAGAGGCACACAATCAAGTCCTCACACCCTAACCAGGGAGATTATGATCCCCAATCAGAGACAGCTGTCTAGAGTTGTCTCTGATTGGGGATAGTATTTAGGCTCCACACACTTCCACCTGTGTGTGGATCATTGCTTGTGTTTTCTGGGTGTTCAACACAACGCCACGGTCGTGAGTACTTTTGTAGTTTTGTTTCGTTTTATTATTATATTCTATATAATAAAACATGTTCGCAACGTCCTCTCGTTCTGCGCCTCGTTCCCTCTACACTCACAGTGACAAATACATATTTAGAATACATGTGTTACTGATCATATTTAGAATACATATGTTACTGATCATATTTAGAATACATATGTTACTGATCATATTTAGAATACATATGTTACTGATCATATTTAGAATACATATGTTACTGATCATATTTAGAATACATATGTTACTGATCATATTTAGAATACATATGTTACTGATCATATTTAGAATACATGTGTTACTGATCATATTTAGAATACATGTGTTACTGATCATATTTAGAATACATATGTTACTGATCATATTTAGAATACATGTGTTACTGATCATATTTAGAATACATATGTTACTGATCATATTTAGAATACATGTGTTACTGATCATATTTAGAATACATGTGTTACTGATCATATTTAGAATACATGTGTTACTGATCATATTTAGAATACATATGTTACTGATCATATTTAGAATACATATGTTACTGATCATATTTGGAATACATATATTACTGATCATATTTAGAATACATATGTTACAAATAAAAGATTCCACTAGATGGTGGAATATTGCTTCAGGGACTTCCATTCATCCACAAGAGCATTAGTGAGGTTGGCACTGATGTTGGGCGGTTAGTTTTGACTCGCAGTCAGCGTTTCAATTCATCCCAAAGGTGTTTGATGGGGTTAAGGTCAGGGCTCTGTGCAGGCCAGTTAAGTTCCTCGTCACCAACCTCTACAAACAATTTCTTTTTGGACCTGGCCTTTTGCACGGGGGCATTGTCATACTGAAACAGGAAAGGGCATTCCCCAAACTGTTGCCACAAAGTCAGAAGCACAGAATCGTCTAGAATGTCACTGTATCTTGTAGCGTTAAGACTTCCCTTCAGTGGAACTAAGGGGCCTAGCAGGAACTATGACAAACAGACCATTATTCCTCCTTCATCAAACTTTACAGTTGGCTCTATGCATTGGTGCAGGTAGTGTCGGACTGCCAGATGGCAACGCTTAATTCATCATTCATTTCCACTTCACAATAACAACACTTACAGTTGACTGGGGCAACTGAATTGGAAAGGTGGCATCCTATGAAGGTGCCACGTTGAAAGTGACTGAAAGTAAGGCCATTCTACTGCCAATTTTTGTGTATTTGAGATTGCATGGCTGTGTGCTCGATTTTATACACCTGTCATTAACGGGTGTGGCTGAAAAAGCCAAACCCACTAATATGAAGGGGTGTCCACATATTTTTGTATATATGGTGTCTCTATGTTAATATATACTGTATATGTATCTCTCCACTATGTTAATGTATTTTAGGTTAGTAATGGAATTCACGGTAATGCTTTACTTGACAGCCAGAGTTATAACACGCTTTGACATGGTCATAACATGTCAATATGTCACAACAGCTGACATGACGTGTCATAACCTGTCATAATATGGTCATAACACTGTCATGATATTTACAACTGCTGTTACATATATGCCATTATTCTATGGCTGGTTATGACACCTGCATAAGATTGTCAAAACCCACATTTATTCAAATAATATTTTTCCCTGCCAAGAAGTTCCCTTAACTTAGCCTCTTAAGTCCTCAGTTTTTGTTTTAATTACTTCTTTACAATCATGTTTTTTTCATCGTATTTTACATAACTTTATGACTCTGTCAAGAAGCATTATGACCATCATAATCATATAAGCCAGATAGGCCTATCACGTGCATGCCCTTATAACAGTCATCTGTCATAAAGAGGGTGTCTTGTCCTGTTCCTGAAATCTGCTCCTACATTCATCCCAGTCATCAGCAACAGAGCATTGGGGTAGGTGCATGTCTGACATCAATGTTTGCGCAATTACAATGAGAATTTAACAAGCACAATATAAAAAAAAATGGAATGTAGCATAAACATACTGTTGAAACGTTGGCTATGGTGTAATGGAATGTATTGCCTTGTGTGGTAGGTTTTGTGGGTTTTGACACTCTTATGTAGGTGTCATACCAGCCATAAAATAACTACCATGGTAGGTTTTGTCATTATTATGTAGGTGTCATAAGCAGACATCAAATAAAACATCATGACAGTGTTACCATATTCAGAATAGTATTAGAATAAGACATTCAAGGTACTTGAGGTTAAAGATGAGTAGGGCAGGATATAGTGTTTAGAAGATAGACGAGGTGACTAGTGTTTAGAAGATAGACGAGGTGACTAGTGTTTAGAAGATAGACGAGGTGACTAGTGTTTAGAAGATAGACGAGGTGACTAGTGTTTAGAAGATAGACGAGGTGACTAGTGTTTAGAAGATAGACGAGGTGACTAGTGTTTAGAAGATAGAAGGAGTTGTCACGTTCTGGAATGATGGGACGGTAAACAGAGCGTTGGTGGAGCGACATTCCTTTTTATTTACGTTTAACACTTCAACGTAAAACAACAAAGGAGAGAAAGCAAACAGTGAACTGGCGTGAGATCAAACCCAATGTAACACACACTCACCAGAGTCCACACCCAAGGTGGAAAACAGTGAACATAAATAGAATCCCCAATTAGAGACAACTCCAGACAGCTGCCTCTAATTGGGGATCGAAATTAACCAAACTCAAAAAACACCCAGTGCACTGTCAAGCTCTAACTGCGGCCCTACAGCCCCCCCCTAGAGGGAGCCAGATAACTGGCCACAGTCAGAACCTGACAGTACCCCCCCCCCAAGGCTCCCGACAGCGATACTCCCCTCCCCCCCCAAAAAAAACACACAAAAGGGAGAAGGGGGAACAGAGCAGACCACTGGGGCGGTGTCGGTGGGGGTTCCGGACCCGGTACCGGACGTGGCACCAGATCCGGCGGAGGCTCCAGCTCAGAGGCCGGACTGTAGTCCTTCTCTGGACTGGACTGGGCACTGGTGGAGCAGATAGAAGGGGTGACTAGTATTTAGAGTGTCTGGCTGTTTCATCTGTCATCCTGGGGGTTTCAACCATGATGCAGTGCTCCTCTCCTCTTTTCCCAGTGTACCCTGCCCTCGGCCCGGGACATGGAGGAGTGTCCAGCTTTAATAGGGCCTGCAACCCATCAAATCTCTCACTGTCTCTCAGAATGCATTCCCCCTTTTGAAAGATGTGTTTGTTGTGAGAGGGTGTGGAGGTTGTAGACTGACAGACAGCATTGTCCCAAGTAGCTTTGCAGCTTGTAACAAGCATCAGAACATTACAACAAACAAAGTCAGGATTGGTGGGATCATCAATCAATGTGCTGACAGTTGACTTCAGTTAGTTTGTCTCACTCTGCATCATAAGTGATTGTATCAGTTTTAATTAGATATTGGGTAATCAATCATTGCCAACAAGGCACTTGGCTGGGGGACTCATCGTGTGTCTGTGTCAAAAATAAATTAGAAATCAAAATTATTTAGCGGCTGCCAAAGGTAAATCCTCCAGCGAGCCGTCCAAACCTCTGCCTTTGTGAAACAGAGACACCCTGTCGCAAGTAATTACAGCAGCATCCACTGGAGGTATTTACATAATAAATGAACCAATCAAATCTTTATTTTTTGTTTGGAGCGATGTTTTACCCCCAAAACACATGTATAATACACAGGTCTATTACACAGGTATAATACACAGGTATAATACACAGGTATAATACACAGGTATAATACACAGGTCTAATACACATGTCTAATACACATGTATAATACACATGTATAATACACAGGTCTAATACACAGGTATAATACACAGGTATAATACACATGTCTAATACACATGTATAATACACAGGTATAATACACAGGTATAATACACAGGTATAATACACAGGTATAATACACAGGTATAATACACATGTATAATACACAGGTATAATACACAGGTATATTACACATGTCTAATACACATGTATAATACACAGGTATAATACACAGGTCTAATACACATGTATAATACACAGGTATAATACACAGGTATAATACACAGGTCTAATACACGGATATAATACACAGGTCTAATACACATGTATAATACACATGTATAATACACAGGTCTACTACACAGGTCTACTACACAGGTATAATACACAGGTCTAATACACAGGTATAATACACATGTATAATATACATGTATTTTTCCAAATTGTTTCAGATTTTTTTGTTGTGATGTGGTTCTCATCATAATGTTGTACTTTATAGTGAGAGTGTCCATTCATCCTAGCTGTACTCACTATAGAGCTTTAGTTCTAAATGTAAAGTTATTAAAATAACCCTAACCCATTCATCCTAGCTGTACTAACTATAGAGCTTTAGTTCTAAATGTTAAGTTATTAAAATAACCCTAACCCATTCATCCTAGCTGTACTAACTATAGAGCTTTAGTTCTAAATGTAAAGTTATTAAAATAACCCTAACCCATTCATTCTAGCTGTACTCACTATAGAGCTTTAGTTCTAAATGTAAAGTTATTAAAATAACCCTAACCCATTCATCCTAGCTGTACTAACTATAGAGCTTTAGTTCTAAATGTAAAGTTATTCAAATAACCCTAACCCATTCATCCTAGCTGTACTAACTATAGAGCTTTAGTTCTAAATATTAAGTTATTCAAATAACCCTAACCCATTCATCCTAGCTGTACTAACTATAGAGCTTTAGTTCTAAATGTTAAGTTATTCAAATAACCCTAACCCATTCATCCTAGCTGTACTAACTATAGAGCTTTAGTTCTAAATGTTAAGTTATTAAAATAACCCTAACCCATTCATCCTAGCTGTACTAACTATAGAGCTTTAGTTCTAAATGTTAAGTTATTAAAATAACCCTAACCCATTCATCCTAGCTGTACTAACTATAGAGCTTTAGTTCTAAATGTTAAGTTATTAAAATAACCCTAACCCATTCATCCTAGATGTACTAACTATAGAGCTTTAGTTCTAAATGTAAAGTTATTAAAATAACCCTAACCCATTCATCCTAGCTGTACTAACTATAGAGCGTTAGTTCTAAATGTTAAGTTATTAAAATAACCCTAACCCATTCATCCTAGCTGTACTCACTATAGAGCTTTAGTTCTAAATGTTACGTTATTAAAATAACCCTAACCCATTCATCCTAGCTGTACTAACTATAGAGCTTTAGTTCTAAATGTAAAGTTATTAAAATAACCCTAACCCATTCATCCTAGCTGTACTAACTATAGAGCTTTAGTTCTAAATGTAAAGTTATTAAAATAACCCTAACCCATTCATCCTAGCTGTACTAACTATAGAGCTTTAGTTCTAAATGTAAAGTTATTAAAATAACCCTAACCCATTCATCCTAGCTGTACTAACTATAGAGCTTTAGTTCTAAATGTTAAGTTATTAAAATAACCCTAACCCATTCATCCTAGCTGTACTAACTATAGAGCTTTAGTTCTAAATGTAAAGTTATTAAAATAACCCTAACCCATTCATCCTAGCTGTACTAACTATAGAGCTTTAGTTCTAAATGTAAAGTTATTAAAATAACCCTAACCCATTCATCCTAGCTGTACTAACTATAGAGCTTTAGTTCTAAATGTTAAGTTATTAAAATAACCCTAACCCATTCATCCTAGCTGTACTAACTATAGAGCTTTAGTTCTAAATGTTAAGTTATTAAAATAACCCTAACCCATTCTTCCTAGCTGTACTAACTATAGAGCTTTAGTTCTAAATGTTAAGTTATTAAAATAACCCTAACCCATTCATCCTAGCTGTACTAACTATAGAGCTTTAGTTCTAAATGTTAAGTTATTAAAATAACTCTAACCCATTCATCCTAGCTGTACTAACTATAGAGCTTTAGTTCTAAATGTTAAGTTATTAAAATAACCCTAACCCATTCATCCTAGCTGTACTAACTATAGAGCTTTAGTTCTAAATGTAAAGTTATTAAAATAACCCTAACCCATTCATCCTAGCTGTACTAACTATAGAGCTTTAGTTCTAAATGTTAAGTTATTAAAATAACCCTAACCCATTCATCCTAGCTGTACTAACTATAGAGCTTTAGTTCTAAATGTAAAGTTATTAAAATAACCCTAACCCATTCATCCTAGCTGTACTAACTATAGAGCTTTAGTTCTAAATGTTAAGTTATTAAAATAACCCTAACCCATTCATCCTAGCTGTACTAACTATAGAGCTTTAGTTCTAAATGTAAAGTTATTAAAATAACCCTAACCCATTCATCCTAGCTGTACTAACTATAGAGCTTTAGTTCTAAATGTTAAGTTATTAAAATAACCCTAACCCATTCATCCTAGCTGTACTAACTATAGAGCTTTAGTTCTAAATGTAAAGTTATTAAAATAACCCTAACCCATTCATCCTAGCTGTACTAACTATAGAGCTTTAGTTCTAAATGTAAAGTTATTAAAATAACCCTAACCCATTCATCCTAGCTGTACTAACTATAGAGCTTTAGTTCTAAATGTTAAGTTATTAAAATAACCCTAACCCATTCATCCTAGCTGTACTAACTATAGAGCTTTAGTTCTAAATGTAAACTTATTAAAATAACCCTAACCCATTCATCCTAGCTGTACTCACTATAGAGCTTTAGTTCTAAATGTAAACTTATTAAAATAACCCTAACCCATTCATCCTAGCTGTACTCACTATAGAGCGTTAGTTCTAAATGTTAAGTTATTAAAATAACCCTAACCCATTCATCCTAGCTGTACTAACTATAGAGCTTTAGTTCTAAATGTAAAGTTATTAAAATAACCCTAACCCATTCATCCTAGCTGTACTAACTATAGAGCTTTAGTTCTAAATGTAAAGTTATTAAAATAACCCTAACCCATTCATCCTAGCTGTACTAACTATAGAGCTTTAGTTCTAAATGTTAAGTTATTAAAATAACCCTAACCCATTCATCCTAGCTGTAGTAACTATAGAGCTTTAGTTCTAAATGTAAAGTTATTAAAATAACCCTAACCCATTCATCCTAGCTGTACTAACTATAGAGCTTTAGTTCTAAATGTAAAGTTATTAAAATAACCCTAACCCATTCATCCTAGCTGTACTAACTATAGAGCTTTAGTTCTAAATGTTAAGTTATTAAAATAACCCTAACCCATTCATCCTAGCTGTACTAACTATAGAGCTTTAGTTCTAAATGTTAAGTTATTAAAATAACCCTAACCCATTCATCCTAGCTGTACTCACTATAGAGCTTTAGTTCTAAATGTAAACTTATTAAAATAACCCTAACCCATTCATCCTAGCTGTACTCACTATAGAGCTTTAGTTCTAAATGTAAACTTATTAAAATAACCCTAACCCATTCATCCTAGCTGTACTCACTATAGAGCTTTAGTTCTAAATGTTAAGTTATTAAAATAACTCTAACCCATTCATCCTAGCTGTACTAACTATAGAGCTTTAGTTCTAAATGTTAAGTTATTAAAATAACCCTAACCCATTCATCCTAGCTGTACTAACTATAGAGCTTTAGTTCTAAATGTTAAGTTATTAAAATAACCCTAACCCATTCATCCTAGCTGTACTAACTATAGAGCTTTAGTTCTAAATGTTAAGTTATTAAAATAACCCTAACCCATTCATCCTAGCTGTACTCACTATAGAGCTTTAGTTCTAAATGTAAACTTATTAAAATAACCCTAACCCATTCATCCTAGCTGTACTCACTATAGAGCTTTAGTTCTAAATGTTAAGTTATTAAAATAACCCTAACCCATTCATCCTAGCTGTACTCACTATAGAGCGTTAGTTCTAAATGTTAAGTTATTAAAATAACCCTAACCCATTCATCCTAGCTGTACTAACTATAGAGCTTTAGTTCTAAATGTAAAGTTATTAAAATAACCCTAACCCATTCATCCTAGCTGTACTAACTATAGAGCTTTAGTTCTAAATGTAAAGTTATTAAAATAACCCTAACCCATTCATCCTAGCTGTACTAACTATAGAGCTTTAGTTCTAAATGTTAAGTTATTAAAATAACCCTAACCCATTCATCCTAGCTGTACTAACTATAGAGCTTTAGTTCTAAATGTTAAGTTATTAAAATAACTCTAACCCATTCATCCTAGCTGTACTAACTATAGAGCTTTAGTTCTAAATGTTAAGTTATTAAAATAACCCTAACCCATTCATCCTAGCTGTACTAACTATAGAGCTTTAGTTCTAAATGTAAAGTTATTAAAATAACCCTAACCCATTCATCCTAGCTGTACTAACTATAGAGCTTTAGTTCTAAATGTTAAGTTATTAAAATAACCCTAACCCATTCATCCTAGCTGTACTAACTATAGAGCTTTAGTTCTAAATGTAAAGTTATTAAAATAACCCTAACCCATTCATCCTAGCTGTACTAACTATAGAGCTTTAGTTCTAAATGTTAAGTTATTAAAATAACCCTAACCCATTCATCCTAGCTGTACTAACTATAGAGCTTTAGTTCTAAATGTAAAGTTATTAAAATAACCCTAACCCATTCATCCTAGCTGTACTAACTATAGAGCTTTAGTTCTAAATGTTAAGTTATTAAAATAACCCTAACCCATTCATCCTAGCTGTACTAACTATAGAGCTTTAGTTCTAAATGTAAAGTTATTAAAATAACCCTAACCCATTCATCCTAGCTGTACTAACTATAGAGCTTTAGTTCTAAATGTAAAGTTATTAAAATAACCCTAACCCATTCATCCTAGCTGTACTAACTATAGAGCTTTAGTTCTAAATGTTAAGTTATTAAAATAACCCTAACCCATTCATCCTAGCTGTACTAACTATAGAGCTTTAGTTCTAAATGTTAAGTTATTAAAATAACCCTAACCCATTCATCCTAGCTGTACTCACTATAGAGCTTTAGTTCTAAATGTAAACTTATTAAAATAACCCTAACCCATTCATCCTAGCTGTACTCACTATAGAGCTTTAGTTCTAAATGTAAACTTATTAAAATAACCCTAACCCATTCATCCTAGCTGTACTCACTATAGAGCGTTAGTTCTAAATGTTAAGTTATTAAAATAACCCTAACCCATTCATCCTAGCTGTACTAACTATAGAGCTTTAGTTCTAAATGTAAAGTTATTAAAATAACCCTAACCCATTCATCCTAGCTGTACTAACTATAGAGCTTTAGTTCTAAATGTAAAGTTATTAAAATAACCCTAACCCATTCATCCTAGCTGTACTAACTATAGAGCTTTAGTTCTAAATGTTAAGTTATTAAAATAACCCTAACCCATTCATCCTAGCTGTAGTAACTATAGAGCTTTAGTTCTAAATGTAAAGTTATTAAAATAACCCTAACCCATTCATCCTAGCTGTACTAACTATAGAGCTTTAGTTCTAAATGTAAAGTTATTAAAATAACCCTAACCCATTCATCCTAGCTGTACTAACTATAGAGCTTTAGTTCTAAATGTTAAGTTATTAAAATAACCCTAACCCATTCATCCTAGCTGTACTAACTATAGAGCTTTAGTTCTAAATGTTAAGTTATTAAAATAACCCTAACCCATTCATCCTAGCTGTACTCACTATAGAGCTTTAGTTCTAAATGTAAACTTATTAAAATAACCCTAACCCATTCATCCTAGCTGTACTCACTATAGAGCTTTAGTTCTAAATGTAAACTTATTAAAATAACCCTAACCCATTCATCCTAGCTGTACTCACTATAGAGCTTTAGTTCTAAATGTTAAGTTATTAAAATAACTCTAACCCATTCATCCTAGCTGTACTAACTATAGAGCTTTAGTTCTAAATGTTAAGTTATTAAAATAACCCTAACCCATTCATCCTAGCTGTACTAACTATAGAGCTTTAGTTCTAAATGTTAAGTTATTAAAATAACCCTAACCCATTCATCCTAGCTGTACTAACTATAGAGCTTTAGTTCTAAATGTTAAGTTATTAAAATAACCCTAACCCATTCATCCTAGCTGTACTCACTATAGAGCTTTAGTTCTAAATGTAAACTTATTAAAATAACCCTAACCCATTCATCCTAGCTGTACTCACTATAGAGCTTTAGTTCTAAATGTTAAGTTATTAAAATAACCCTAACCCATTCATCCTAGCTGTACTAACTATAGAGCTTTAGTTCTAAATGTAAAGTTATTAAAATAACCCTAACCCATTCATCCTAGCTGTACTAACTATAGAGCTTTAGTTCTAAATGTAAAGTTATTAAAATAACCCTAACCCATTCATCCTAGCTGTACTAACTATAGAGCTTTAGTTCTAAATGTAAAGTTATTAAAATAACCCTAACCCATTCATCCTAGCTGTACTAACTATAGAGCTTTAGTTCTAAATGTTAAGTTATTAAAATAACCCTAACCCATTCATCCTAGCTGTACTAACTATAGAGCTTTAGTTCTAAATGTTAAGTTATTAAAATAACCCTAACCCATTCATCCTAGCTGTACTCACTATAGAGCTTTAGTTCTAAATGTAAACTTATTAAAATAACCCTAACCCATTCATCCTAGCTGTACTCACTATAGAGCTTTAGTTCTAAATGTAAACTTATTAAAATAACCCTAACCCATTCATCCTAGCTGTACTCACTATAGAGCGTTAGTTCTAAATGTTAAGTTATTAAAATAACCCTAACCCATTCATCCTAGCTGTACTAACTATAGAGCTTTAGTTCTAAATGTAAAGTTATTAAAATAACCCTAACCCATTCATCCTAGCTGTACTAACTATAGAGCTTTAGTTCTAAATGTTAAGTTATTAAAATAACTCTAACCCATTCATCCTAGCTGTACTAACTATAGAGCTTTAGTTCTAAATGTTAAGTTATTAAAATAACCCTAACCCATTCATCCTAGCTGTACTAACTATAGAGCTTTAGTTCTAAATGTAAAGTTATTAAAATAACCCTAACCCATTCATCCTAGCTGTACTAACTATAGAGCTTTAGTTCTAAATGTTAAGTTATTAAAATAACCCTAACCCATTCATCCTAGCTGTACTAACTATAGAGCTTTAGTTCTAAATGTAAAGTTATTAAAATAACCCTAACCCATTCATCCTAGCTGTACTAACTATAGAGCTTTAGTTCTAAATGTTAAGTTATTAAAATAACCCTAACCCATTCATCCTAGCTGTACTAACTATAGAGCTTTAGTTCTAAATGTAAAGTTATTAAAATAACCCTAACCCATTCATCCTAGCTGTACTAACTATAGAGCTTTAGTTCTAAATGTTAAGTTATTAAAATAACCCTAACCCATTCATCCTAGCTGTACTAACTATAGAGCTTTAGTTCTAAATGTAAAGTTATTAAAATAACCCTAACCCATTCATCCTAGCTGTACTAACTATAGAGCTTTAGTTCTAAATGTAAAGTTATTAAAATAACCCTAACCCATTCATCCTAGCTGTACTAACTATAGAGCTTTAGTTCTAAATGTTAAGTTATTAAAATAACCCTAACCCATTCATCCTAGCTGTACTAACTATAGAGCTTTAGTTCTAAATGTTAAGTTATTAAAATAACCCTAACCCATTCATCCTAGCTGTACTCACTATAGAGCTTTAGTTCTAAATGTAAACTTATTAAAATAACCCTAACCCATTCATCCTAGCTGTACTCACTATAGAGCTTTAGTTCTAAATGTAAACTTATTAAAATAACCCTAACCCATTCATCCTAGCTGTACTCACTATAGAGCGTTAGTTCTAAATGTTAAGTTATTAAAATAACCCTAACCCATTCATCCTAGCTGTACTAACTATAGAGCTTTAGTTCTAAATGTAAAGTTATTAAAATAACCCTAACCCATTCATCCTAGCTGTACTAACTATAGAGCTTTAGTTCTAAATGTAAAGTTATTAAAATAACCCTAACCCATTCATCCTAGCTGTACTAACTATAGAGCTTTAGTTCTAAATGTTAAGTTATTAAAATAACCCTAACCCATTCATCCTAGCTGTAGTAACTATAGAGCTTTAGTTCTAAATGTAAAGTTATTAAAATAACCCTAACCCATTCATCCTAGCTGTACTAACTATAGAGCTTTAGTTCTAAATGTAAAGTTATTAAAATAACCCTAACCCATTCATCCTAGCTGTACTAACTATAGAGCTTTAGTTCTAAATGTTAAGTTATTAAAATAACCCTAACCCATTCATCCTAGCTGTACTAACTATAGAGCTTTAGTTCTAAATGTTAAGTTATTAAAATAACCCTAACCCATTCATCCTAGCTGTACTCACTATAGAGCTTTAGTTCTAAATGTAAACTTATTAAAATAACCCTAACCCATTCATCCTAGCTGTACTCACTATAGAGCTTTAGTTCTAAATGTAAACTTATTAAAATAACCCTAACCCATTCATCCTAGCTGTACTCACTATAGAGCTTTAGTTCTAAATGTTAAGTTATTAAAATAACTCTAACCCATTCATCCTAGCTGTACTAACTATAGAGCTTTAGTTCTAAATGTTAAGTTATTAAAATAACCCTAACCCATTCATCCTAGCTGTACTAACTATAGAGCTTTAGTTCTAAATGTTAAGTTATTAAAATAACCCTAACCCATTCATCCTAGCTGTACTAACTATAGAGCTTTAGTTCTAAATGTTAAGTTATTAAAATAACCCTAACCCATTCATCCTAGCTGTACTCACTATAGAGCTTTAGTTCTAAATGTAAACTTATTAAAATAACCCTAACCCATTCATCCTAGCTGTACTCACTATAGAGCTTTAGTTCTAAATGTAAACTTATTAAAATAACCCTAACCCATTCATCCTAGCTGTACTCACTATAGAGCGTTAGTTCTAAATGTTAAGTTATTAAAATAACCCTAACCCATTCATCCTAGCTGTACTAACTATAGAGCTTTAGTTCTAAATGTAAAGTTATTAAAATAACCCTAACCCATTCATCCTAGCTGTACTAACTATAGAGCTTTAGTTCTAAATGTAAAGTTATTAAAATAACCCTAACCCATTCATCCTAGCTGTACTAACTATAGAGCTTTAGTTCTAAATGTTAAGTTATTAAAATAACCCTAACCCATTCATCCTAGCTGTAGTAACTATAGAGCTTTAGTTCTAAATGTAAAGTTATTAAAATAACCCTAACCCATTCATCCTAGCTGTACTAACTATAGAGCTTTAGTTCTAAATGTAAAGTTATTAAAATAACCCTAACCCATTCATCCTAGCTGTACTAACTATAGAGCTTTAGTTCTAAATGTAAAGTTATTAAAATAACCCTAACCCATTCATCCTAGCTGTACTAACTATAGAGCTTTAGTTCTAAATGTTAAGTTATTAAAATAACCCTAACCCATTCATCCTAGCTGTACTAACTATAGAGCTTTAGTTCTAAATGTTAAGTTATTAAAATAACCCTAACCCATTCTTCCTAGCTGTACTAACTATAGAGCTTTAGTTCTAAATGTTAAGTTATTAAAATAACCCTAACCCATTCATCCTAGCTGTACTAACTATAGAGCTTTAGTTCTAAATGTTAAGTTATTAAAATAACCCTAACCCATTCATCCTAGCTGTACTAACTATAGAGCTTTAGTTCTAAATGTTAAGTTATTAAAATAACCCTAACCCATTCATCCTAGCTGTACTAACTATAGAGCTTTAGTTCTAAATGTTAAGTTATTAAAATAACCCTAACCCATTCATCCTAGCTGTACTAACTATAGAGCTTTAGTTCTAAATGTTAAGTTATTAAAATAACCCTAACCCATTCATCCTAGCTGTACTCACTATAGAGCTTTAGTTCTAAATGTTAAGTTATTAAAATAACCCTAACCCATTCATCCTAGCTGTACTAACTATAGAGCTTTAGTTCTAAATGTAAAGTTATTAAAATAACCCTAACCCATTCATCCTAGCTGTACTAACTATAGAGCTTTAGTTCTAAATGTAAAGTTATTAAAATAACCCTAACCCATTCATCCTAGCTGTACTCACTATAGAGCTTTAGTTCTAAATGTAAAGTTATTAAAATAACCCTAACCCATTCATCCTAGCTGTACTCACTATAGAGCTTTAGTTCTAAATGTAAAGTTATTAAAATAACCCTAACCCATTCATCCTAGCTGTACTCACTATAGAGCTTTAGTTCTAAATGTAAAGTTATTACAGTATAACCAATATTGTAAGACACTCAGATGTGTGTGTGGCAGTGAAAGAGTGTCTGTATACCACTGGAGGTTGACTGGAGAGGAATCAGTGGAATGTTATCAAATACATCCAACACATGGTTTCCAGGTGGTTGATGCCGTTCCATTTGCTCCCTTCCGGACATTATATTGAACCATCCTCCCCTCATCAGCCTCCACTGCTTCATACTGAAGGTACTGTAAACCATTCCAAAGTAACATGGATATTGGAATATTAAAACCTCATTTTATAAATTAAAAAACTATGTTTTGTCAAAACACAGAAAAAGTTTCTCCCACTTCAAAACCTGTCATTGTAGGACATCTAAGAGGGAAGTTATAATTTATGCGCTTTAGAATTAAACAGTGCAGATGCAACTATTTATCTGTTGCACTCCAAAACATGTTTTGAATTCTGTGAGCGCTACACCGGGTATTGAAGTGATACCGTTCTGACAGCAGCATTCCTTTTTTAAACATTCCAAAATATTTTTTTGAAACATCCAAAAAGATGTAACATCCAAATATTTCCTCTTATTTTCTATGAGCAGGTAGATGCATCACATTTCAACAGTCAGATGAACAGCTCAAGGACACAAAGCGTGCAGTGAGAAATGTCAACAGGAGAAAAAGCCTATTAAACAAAGGCAGCTAGCGCAGCTCTTGGCTCAGAGTGGCTCGGAGAGGAGAGAAAGACAGCTGGGTAGCGGACAAGCTTCTGAGACACTTCCACGTTTACAACAGCTGACAACTAATGTTTGATCAGTGATAAAATATGCCAAGGTGACAACATCATGCTGCACTGCATTTGTTGGGCTGAACATAAAAAATGCAGGCGGGCTGAGAGTGAGGGTCTGGAAGGGCTGGTCCTCCCCCTAGGTCGCATGGATAGAAACAACTACACAAGATGTCAGAAACAATATCCATTTGAATGCCATGAATCCCCTCTGAGTCCCTCCTTCC
>CM042415.1:38681694-38696508 GCA_023634145.1 Thymallus thymallus | reverse complement strand
AGAATATTGTTTTTATACTCAGAACACACAAATACACGGTAACAAATATATTTTATTTTTCCCACAAAAACAATGTACACAGTGTACATCCCATTCCCAACCAACACAAAGTTGCACATACAGAGTCTACATACAAAACAGAAGAATTTAATGTATACAGTTACAGTAAAAAATAAAAAATAAAAATAACTATGCTGTATCCTCTTTTCTGTTGCGGTCTGGCCACAGCACCTCATCCACATCACAAGCAATGTTTTCCCTGGCCAAGCAGCGGGGGAAATATCGCCTAGCATGGCGATTCCAGCCATGAAAAGCATCAGCTGCTATATCTCCACATGCGTCTTCCATAGCTTGGAGAAGAGGTATACGCGTTTGTGGATTTCGGTCATACACTTTCCATCTCCAGGCAGAAAAACATTCCTCAATAGGATTGAGGAATGGAGAATATGGAGGGAGATAAACAACTAAAAAGTGTGGGTGGGCAGTGAACCAGTTACGAACCAGAGCAGCCCTGTGGAAACTTACGTTGTCCCAAATGACAACGTACCTGAGCTGCTCTGGGCCATCTACCTGATCTGGTGGAGTGAGTGTGTTGTGTAGGGTGTCCAGGAATGTGATCAGATGGGCGGTGTTGTAGGGGCCAAGGGTAGCATGGTGATGGATGACGCCGTGGTGGGTAATCGCTGCACACATTGTGATGTTCCCTCCGCGTTGGCCAGGGACTTGAACAATGGCACGCTGGCCGATGATATTCCTTCCCCTCTTTCGTCTTTTTGTGAGGTTGAATCCAACCTCATCAATGAAGATGAACTGGTGCTCCACTGCAGCCACCTCTAGCTCAAGGACTCTCTGAAACACACATGACAATATCAGAAATAGACATGGAGTGGTCACTATTGTGAAGCACAATCATTATGATTACAATACTGAAATATGAATCATTTATACAGTGTTGAGAGTATGCATCAATTGTGGGATTGTATAGGACTCACTTGCACATAGTTATATATCGCAATTCTTTTACTCTTTCTGAATTGCGTTCAAATGGCACCCTGTAGACCTGCTTCATCCTGAGATTATTTCTAGAGCTTACCCTATCAATATTTTGAATTATCTCATTGTTTTCTATTATTTTTCTTTGTACTTGCCGTAATGTTATGGCGTTATTTTCTAGGACCATGTTCATGATTTCAGTTTCCTGTTCAGGAGACAGAACACGTTCCCGACCACCTTGTGTTGGTAATCTTTCAGTTCTGCCAAACAAATAGTAAAATATTGTAAATACAAAGTAGGAATACATTTCCCAAATACTTGAAACATACTTTATTTTTACAGTCCTACAGAACAGTCCACAGGCAATACTGTACTACTGTACTCATTGAGTACTGTATTGATATGCAGTACTGCAATGTTCTAGTGAGAGTAGATTTCTTACCTATTCTCATTTCGGAAAGTCCGGATGATGGATGCTACAGTATACCTGCTCAAATTTGGCTGTACTCTTTGCCCAGCCTCCCTCATTGTTAGACCATGGTTGACCACATGATCAACCAAAGTGGCTCGGATCTCATCAGAGATTACGGTCCTTGGCCTTCCTCGTCCTCGTCCTCGTCCTTGTCCTCCCCGTCCTCCTCCTCTTACTCTCACTCCTCTGGCTCTGCCTCTGTTTCCAATGTTGGCATCCATTGGTCCAAAACAGAAGAGCTCACCTGTTGGCCTTTTATGCTAAAGCTCTGATTGCTAATTGTAAAACTGTGTGACGGGTGTTTGCCCATGTGATGAGTCAGTGTGCATATTTGAATGGCAGTGTGTTTATTGTGAAAACAAGAGATTTTCTGCATGAAAATTGTGCCAAATGCAAAGAATTGTGTGTAGTGTTTTGAAAAAAGTGTGTTTTAGAACTGCAATTTGAGTGTAAAGCAGGAAGTGTGCTTGTAGTTTATCAGAATTGGTTCAGGGGGTTGGTGCAGGAGTTACATGTTGTGGTCATTGTGTCTCAAGTACCAGTATATGTGTGTAAACAATTGAGAAAAACTATAATATTGCTCACAAGGGTCTATAATTAATTTAATGATATTGAGTCTCTACTGTCACTTTCTTCTCCTCTGTTCCCATGTCTGTTCTTTCTTTGTTCTTAGAGTTCCTGAAATAAGGAGAGACAAATATAACAAGGGACCAAACAGGGTTATAAAACCCCATTTAGAGTTCCACAGAGAGGGGATCAGGGAGGGTTATAATACCCCATTTAGAGATCCACAGAGAGGGGACCAGGGAGGGTTATAATACCCCATTTAGAGATCCACAGAGAGGGGATCAGGGAGGGTTATAATACCCCATTTAGAGATCCACAGAGAGGGGATCAGGGAGGGTTATAATACCCCATTTAGAGATCCACAGAGAGGGGACCAGGGAGGGTTATAATACCCCATTTAGAGATCCACAGAGAGGGGATCAGGGAGGGTTATAATACCCCATTTACAGCTCCACAGAGAGGGGACCAGGGAGGGTTATAATACCCCATTTAGAGATCCACAGAGAGGGGACCAGGGAGGGTTATAATACCCCATTTACAGCTCCACAGAGAGGGGATCAGGGAGGGTTATAATACCCCATTTAAAGCTACACAGAAGAAACCATGGATGGAACAGAGAGAAGGGAAGACGAGGAAGTGTGAGGGACCAGATAGAGGGAAGGAACAGAGAGACCAGTGAAAGAGAGGGACCAGAGAGTTCAGAGTGGTGAAAAATCTGAGATGAGTTAGCTGATCAAATGATCTTGATGCAGGAAGGAATATCAACCTTCAGGGTAAACTGGAGTGTAATGAGTCATCTGAGTTGTAGAAACTGTAACTACAGGCTCTGTGCTCTTCTTCTCTGGGAGCTGTTTAACACAACATGGTGTAGAGCTGTAGAGAGTAGATAAACACACCGTAGAGTAGAAGGATGCTGTGGTGTAGAGCTGTAGAGAGTAGATAAACACACCGTAGAGTAGAAGGATGCTGTGGTGTAGAGCTGTAGAGAGTAGATAGACACACCGTAGAGTAGAAGGATGCTGTGATGTAGAGCTGTAGAGAGTAGATAAACACACCGTAGAGTAGAAGGATGCTGTGGTGTAGAGCTGTAGAGAGTAGATAGACACACCGTAGAGTAGAAGGATGCTGTGGTGTAGAGCTGTAGAGAGTAGATAAACACACCGTAGAGTAGAAGGATGCTGTGGTGTAGAGCTGTAGAGAGTAGATAAACACACCGTAGAGTAGAAGGATGCTGTGGTGTAGAGCTGTAGAGAGTAGATAGACACACCGTAGAGTAGAAGGATGCTGTGGTGTAGAGCTGTAGAGAGTAGATAAACACACCGTAGAGTAGAAGGATGCTGTGGTGTAGAGCTGTAGAGAGTAGATAAACACACCGTAGAGTAGAAGGATGCTGTGGTGTAGAGCTGTAGAGAGTAGATAAACACACCGTAGAGTAGAAGGATGCTGTGGTGTAGAGCTGTAGAGAGTAGATAAACACACCGTAGAGTAGGAGGATGCTGTGGTGTAGAGCTGTAGAGAGTAGATAAACACACCGTAGAGTAGGAGGATGCTGTGGTGTAGAGCTGTAGAGAGTAGATAAACACACCGTAGAGTAGGAGGATGCTGTGGTGTAGAGCTGTAGAGAGTAGATAAACACACCGTAGAGTAGGAGGATGCTGTGGTGTAGAGCTGTAGAGAGTAGATAAACACACCGTAGAGTAGGAGGATGCTGTGGTGTAGAGCTGTAGAGAGTAGATAGACACACCGTAGAGTAGAAGGATGCTGTGGTGTAGAGCTGTAGAGAGTAGATAAACACACCGTAGAGTAGGAGGATGCTGTGGTGTAGAGCTGTAGAGAGTAGATAGACACACCGTAGAGTAGAAGGATGCTGTGGTGTAGAGCTGTAGAGAGTAGATAGACACACCGTAGAGTAGAAGGATGCTGTGGTGTAGAGCTGTAGAGAGTAGATAGACACACCGTAGAGTAGAAGGATGCTGTGGTGTAGAGCTGTAGAGAGTAGATAGACACACCGTAGAGTAGAAGGATGCTGTGGTGTAGAACTGTAGAGAGTAGATAAACACACCGTAGAGTAGAAGGATGCTGTGGTGTAGAGCTGTAGAGAGTAGATAGACACACCGTAGAGTAGAAGGATGCTGTGGTGTAGAGCTGTAGAGAGTAGATAGACACACCGTAGAGTAGAAGGATGCTGTGGTGTAGAGCTGTAGAGAGTAGATAGACACACCGTAGAGTAGAAGGATGCTGTGGTGTAGAGCTGTAGAGAGTAGATAAACACACCGTAGAGTAGAAGGATGCTGTGGTGTAGAGCTGTAGAGAGTAGATAGACACACCGTAGAGTAGAAGGATGCTGTGGTGTAGAGCTGTAGAGAGTAGATAGACACACCGTAGAGTAGAAGGATGCTGTGGTGTAGAGCTGTAGAGAGTAGATAGACACACCGTAGAGTAGAAGGATGCTGTGGTGTAGAGCTGTAGAGAGTAGATAAACACACCGTAGAGTAGAAGGATGCTGTGGTGTAGAGCTGTAGAGAGTAGATAGACACACCGTAGAGTAGAAGGATGCTGTGGTGTAGAGCTGTAGAGAGTAGATAGACACACCGTAGAGTAGAAGGATGCTGTGGTGTAGAGCTGTAGAGAGTAGATAGACACACCGTAGAGTAGAAGGATGCTGTGGTGTAGAGCTGTAGAGAGTAGATAGACACACCGTAGAGTAGAAGGATGCTGTGGTGTAGAGCTGTAGAGAGTAGATAGACACACCGTAGAGTAGAAGGATGCTGTGGTGTAGAGCTGTAGAGAGTAGATAGACACACCGTAGAGTAGAAGGATGCTGTGGTGTAGAGCTGTAGAGAGTAGATAGACACACCGTAGAGTAGAAGGATGCTGTGGTGTAGAGCTGTAGAGAGTAGATAGACACACCGTAGAGTAGAAGGATGCTGTGGTGTAGAGCTGTAGAGAGTAGATAGACACACCGTAGAGTAGAAGGATGCTGTGGTGTAGAGCTGTAGAGAGTAGATAGACACACCGTAGAGTAGAAGGATGCTGTGGTGTAGAGCTGTAGAGAGTAGATAGACACACCGTAGAGTAGAAGGATGCTGTGGTGTAGAGCTGTAGAGAGTAGATAGACACACCGTAGAGTAGAAGGATGCTGTGGTGTAGAGCTGTAGAGAGTAGATAGACACACCGTAGAGTAGAAGGATGCTGTGGTGTAGAGCTGTAGAGAGTAGATAGACACACCGTAGAGTAGAAGGATGCTGTGGTGTAGAGCTGTAGAGAGTAGATAGACACACCGTAGAGTAGAAGGATGCTGTGGTGTAGAGCTGTAGAGAGTAGATAGACACACCGTAGAGTAGAAGGATGCTGTGGTGTAGAGCTGTAGAGAGTAGATAGACACCCCGTAGAGTAGAAGGATGCTGTGGTGTAGAGCTGTAGAGAGTAGATAGACACACCGTAGAGTAGAAGGATGCTGTGGTGTAGAGCTGTAGAGAGTAGATAGACACACCGTAGAGTAGAAGGATGCTGTGGTGTAGAGCTGTAGAGAGTAGATAGACACACCGTAGAGTAGAAGGATGCTGTGATGTAGAGCTTTAGAGAGTAGATAGACACACCGTAGAGTAGAAGGATGCTGTGGTGTAGAGCTGTAGAGAGTAGATAGACACACCGTAGAGTAGAAGGATGCTGTGGTGTAGAGCTGTAGAGAGTAGATAGACACACCGTAGAGTAGAAGGATGCTGTGGTGTAGAGCTGGAACCACAGACCCAGTTTAGCCATGTTGTAGAGGAAGAGGACGGAGGGAGGGATGGAGGAAGAGGACGGAGGGAGGGATGGAGGAAGAGGACAGAGGGAGGGATGGAGGGAGGGCTGACCTCCATCAGATTGGGAGACAATATGTGGATGAACACATGTTTTATACGGCAGATTATGACGGAGCACTGTTATTTCCTGTCCAAGTACACATTCAATTTCCTGCCCAGCACTTTAGTGGTATTACTTTGATCATGTGATAACATCTACAGTTACCATGGAGATTGCTGGACAGATGACAGTGGCTCCAATAGAACAAGCTGATATCTGAAATAATGTGTATTCAGATTAATCAGGACCTGTTAGAACCAATATGTTCCATGATGATAATTACTAACATGTATTCATTAGTTATGGCAGTGATACTGTTCATGTTGTGTCTCCTCTCTGTGACTTGAATACATTCAGGACTTTGTTAGTTTTTATTGATGAATACATTCAGGACTTTGTTAGTTTTTATTGATGAATACATTCAGGACTTCTTTATTTTTTATTGATGAATACATTCAGGACTTTGTTAGTTTTTATTGATGAATACATTCAGGACTTTGTTTGTTTTTATTGTTGATTACATTCAGGATTTTGTTCATTTTTATTGATGAATACATTCAGGACTTTGTTTGTTTTTACTGATGAATACATTCAGGACTTTGTTAGTTTTTCTTGCAGAAACGTTCAGTATAACTGTTATTTGTTAAGACCAATGGACTCATTGAGTTTAAAGACATGCTAGACACCTTTTATTTGGAGTATTTGAACAGGGAATTCAGACAGAAATGAATTGATATACTATGAATCGTTTTTCTCTGGTGTCTGACCTCTGGGTTAAATATATACAATGGGGTCTGACCTATGACCTCTGTGATAAGTAAATACACTAGTGGCTGACCTCTGTGTTAAATATACCCACTGGGGTCTGACCTCTGACCTTTGTGATAAATATATTCACTGTGGTCTGACCTCTGTGATGAATATACACACTGGTGTCTGACCTCTGACCTCTGTGATAAATACTATATATACACTAGTGTCTGACCTCTGTGTTAAATATACCCACTGGGGTCTGACATCTGACCTTTGTGATAAATATATTCACTGTGGTCTGACCTCTGTGATGAATATACACACTGGTGTCTGACCTCTGACCTCTGTGATAAATACTATATATACACTAGTGTCTGACCTCTGTGTTAAATATACCCACTGGGGTCTGACCTCTGACCTTTGTGATAAATATATTCACTGTGGTCTGACCTCCGTGATGAATATACACACTGGTGTCTGACCTCTGACCTCTGTGATGAATACTAAATATACACTAGTGTCTGACCTCTGTGTTAAATATACCCACTGGGGTCTGACCTTTGTGATAAATATATTCACTGTGGTCTGACCTCTGTGATGAATATACATACTGGTGTCTGACCTCTGACCTCTGTGATGAATACTAAATATACACTAGTGTCTGACCTCTGTGTTAAATATACCCACTGGGGTCTGACCTTTGTGATGAATATACACACTGGTGTCTGACCTCTGACCTCTGTGATAAATACTACATATACACTAGTGTCTGACCTCTGTGTTAAATATACCCACTGGGGTCTGACCTCTGACCTTTGTGATAAATATATTCACTGTGGTCTGACCTCTGTGATGAATATAGACACTGGTTTCTGTCCTCTGACCTCTGTGATGAATATACACACTGGTGTCTGACCTCCTCTCCTCTCCTCTCCTCTCCTCTCCTCTCCTCTCCTCTCCTCTCCTCTCTCCTCTCCTCTCCTCTCCTCTCCTCTCCTCTCCTCTCCTCTCCTCTCCTCTCCTCTCCTCTCCTCTCCTCTCCTCTCCTCTCCTCTCCTCTCCTCTCCTCTCCTCTCCTCTCCTCTCCTCTCCTCTCCTCTCCTCTCCTCTCCTCTCCTCTCCTCTCCTCTCCTCTCCTCTCCTCTCCTCTCCTCTCCTCTCCTCCCCTCCCCTCCCCTCCCCTCCCCTCCCCTCCCCTCCCCTTCCCTTCCCTTCCCTTCCCTTCCCTTCCCTTCCCTTCCCTTCCCTTCCCTTCCCTTCCCTTCCCTTCCCTTCCCTTCCCTTCCCTTCCCTTCCTCTCCTCTCCGCTCTTCTCCTCTCCTCTCTTCTCCTCCTCTCCCCCTCCCCTCAGCTGCTCTCTAACCCCTCAGGGCTATTCTAACTGACCTCATCTCTAAAGGCCCTGAACTGATTTCAGAGCCGCTCACCATTTCAGCCAGGTCCTGATCTACACTTAAACCAATTTAACTCAATTTGTTATTGCAAATATATGTTCTATAACTGGTCCTATACAGAGAGTCAGTTCAGGGTGCGGAGGGCAGGGCTGATTTCACTCCTGACCCCACACTGATGCTTTTTGTTAGTCTAGCCATTCAGCTGACAATCAACGGCCAGCTATTCATTAAATTATCTGGAGAACCCCGATCCACCCTGGACCCAACCGGTCCCTACTGAGAACCCCGATCCACCCTGGACCCAACCGGTCCCTACTGAGAACCCCGATCCACCCTGGACCCAACCGGTCCCTACTGAGAAGCTATCACAAGAATCTGCTTCATTTTATGAATAACCCGCTACCCTGCTCAGTGAATAAGGCTGGTCCCAGCCCAGTCCTCCCTGCTACCCTGCTCAGTGAATAAGGCTGGTAACTGCCTAGTCCTCCCTGCTACCCTGCTCAGTGAATAAGGCTGGTCCCAGCCCAGTCCTCCCTGCTACCCTGCTCAGTGAATAAGGCTGGTAACTGCCTAGTCCTCCCTGCTACCCTGCTTAGTGAATAAGGCTGGTCCCAGCCCAGTCCTCCCTGTAGTGATGGAGGGAGAGAGGTTGAGGATTGTGGTAGTGATGGAGAGGAGGAGAGAGGTGGAGGTCTGTGGTAGTGATGGAGAGGAGAGAGGTGGAGGACTGTGGTAGTGATGGAGAGGAGAGAGGTGGAGGACTGTGGTAGTGATGGAGAGGAGGAGAGAGGTGGAGGTCTGTGGTAGTGATGGAGAGGAGAGAGGTGGAGGACTGTGGTAGTGATGGAGAGGAGGAGAGAGGTGGAGGACTGTGGTAGTGATGGAGAGGAGAGGGGTGGAGGACTGTGGTAGTGATGGAGAGGAGGAGAGAGGTGGAGGACTGTGGTAGTGATGGAGAGGAGGAGAGAGGTGTCAGCTCTTATCCTCAGTAATTTACCATCCAAGTTGTCAGCTATTTTCCTTAGTAATTTACCATCCAAGATGTCAGCTATTATCCTCAGTAATTTACCATCCAGATTGTCAGCTATTATCCTCAGTAATTTACCATCCAGATTGTCAGCTATTATCCTCAGTAATTTAACATCCAGATTGTCAGCTATTATCCTCAGTAATTTACCATCCATATTGTCAGCTATTATCCTCAGTAATTTACCATCCAAGTTGTCAGCTATTATCCTCAGTAATTTACCATCCAAGTTGTCAGCTATTTTCCTTAGTAATTTACCATCCAAGATGTCAGCTATTATCCTCAGTAATTTACCATCCAGATTGTCAGCTATTATCCTCAGTAATTTACCATCCAGATTGTCAGCTATTATCCTCAGTAATTTAACATCCAGATTGTCAGCTATTATCCTCAGTAATTTACCATCCATACTCCTCCTGTCCGCTCTCATGGGAGGTTCGCTGACCTCCCTCCTGCCCTGAAAGAAGTCCGTGAGTGTTTTTATTGTCACCACATAGGCCACCTTATTAGTGATCGCCCTGTGTTGAGACGCCGACAGTCACAGTCTCCTAAGCAACCGAAAGGTGTCAGTTTTATAAAAGCAGTTAGTGGTTCTTTGGACAAACCACCTTACGCTAACTGTGTGCCTGCTGTTCCTGATTCAATCTATGACCCATTTGTGCTCAAAGGCTTGGTTTCATTGTCAGGGCATCAAGTAGATCAGCGTCCCATCCAAATCCTGCAGGATACAGGGGCTGCTCAGTCACTTATCCTCACAGATGCCCTGCCGTGGTCAGATGAGACGTATTGTGGTTCCCATGTGCTGTTACAAGGTATTGAAATGGGTAAGGTGCCTGTGCCGTTACACTGGGTACATTTGATTTCTGATCTGGTAAACAGGCGTTTTCGAGTTGGGGTGAGTCCCACACTTCCTATAAAAGGTGTTACCCTCATCTTAGGTAACGACATAGCAGGTGGCAAAGTGATGCCTGTCCTGGAAGTCTTATACAAACCAGAGGTGACCAATGAGTCTGAAGATGGTTTGGCAAAAGAGTTCCCTGAAGTCTTCCCTGCATGTGTAGTCACGAGAGCAGAGTCTCGACGGAAAGGTGATGTGATTAGCTTGGCTGATTCTGTATTAAGTTCTGTGTTTGCATCAGATAACATCCCCCCTGTTCCAGCTCTACCTTGTAGAGGAGAGGACCTTACTAGCAGTGGAGGAGGTCTGTTAGTTGCTACCCGAGAGGCGCTCATTGCCAGCCAAAAGGAAGACTCGTCCCTGCGTAAGTGTTTCGCTTCTGTTCTTACTCCGGAAGCAGATAAGCAGACGAAAGTAGCTTACTTTATGGAAAACGGAAAATTACTTCCAAAGCTGTTGTTAAAGCTTTGATTAAGTACTTCTCTACTTATGGTCTTCCTAAGGTTCTGCAAACAGATCAAGGAACAAACTTTCTCTCAAAGCTATTTGAGGGTGTGTTAAAGACCCTGTCCATTTCACATAGGGTGTCCAGTGCATACCATCCAGAGAGTCAGGGTGCTTTGGAACGCTGGCACCAAACACTTAAAGCTATGTTACGGAAGTATTGCATGGACACAGAGAAGGATTGGGATGAAGGTGTGCCTTTTGTTTTGTTCGCAATCCGTGAAACTGTGCATGAATCTCTTGGCTTCAGTCCCGCTGATCTCATACTGTTCGAGGTCCATTGAAAGGTCCATTGAAAGTTCTAAAAGAGCAGATGATGTCAGACGACTCATGCTCCCCACCTAGAAGCGTGTTAGACTATGTGTGTCAGCTCCGTGAGTGTTTGCACAATGCCCATGCGCTAGCCAACAAGGCCCTTTCCTCCTCCCAGACAAAGATGAAACGTCTTTATGACCGAAAAGCTGTTTGTCGAGTTTTTAACCCCAGTGACCAGGTTTTGGTTTTGTTGCCTATTCCTGGTGCATCTCTCTCTGCCCGTTTCTCCGGTCCATACATGGTTGAGAATAAATTGAGTGATACAGACTATGTCATATCAACTCCTGATCGGAGACGCCCCTCTCGCGTGTGCCATCTCAACATGATGAAAGCTTATCATACCAGGGACGATCCCAAGAAGTCATCCGACCAGATGACAGGGCCCGTTGTCTCATCGGTAGCTTCTACGGTATTGGTGCCAGGTTCTGTGGTTGAGGGTAATGTTGAGGAGGACGACTTAGTGCTTCGTAACACCCCCCAGCAGGGTGCAGGTTTATGTAACACTGAGATGCTACAGTCTCTTCCATCTCTGTTGGTACATTTGAATGAAGACCAAAGGACTGACCTTTTAACGTTGGTCAATGCGTACCCTACTCTTTTCAGTGATGTTCCCGGATGCACTAATGTGCTGGAGCATGATATAGATGTTGGTAAGACCGCTCCGATTAAGCAGCATCCGTATCGTATCAATGCAAACAAACAAATTATTATGAAAAAAGAGGTTGCTTATTTGTTGGATAATGAAATGGCAAAACCTAGCTGTAGTCCCTGGAGTTCACCTTGTCTGTTAGTACCTAAAGCAGACGGTACCAGTAGATTATGCACTGATTACAGGAAAGTGAACGCTGTTACGGTGCCTGATTCCTTTCCTTTACCTCGTATTGATGTCTGTATAGACACCATTGGGTCTTCCGCTTATGTTAGTAAGCTTGATTTGTTGAAGGGTTACTGGCAGGTGCCATTAACCCCTCGTGCATCTGACATTTCTGCTTTTGTGACCCCTGACTCTTTTCTTCAGTACTCAGTGATGGCCTTCGGAATGCGCAACGCTCCTGCCACGTTCCAGCGCCTGGTTGGCAAGGTCTTAGCGGATGTCCCAGACTGTACTGCCTACTTGGATGACCTAGTCATTCATTCCCATACCTGGGCTGATCACATAGGTACCCTGAGCGCTGTGTTTGAACGTATGGCCAGAGCTTCATTGACCCTGAATTTGGCCAAATGTGAGTTTGGACAAGCTACGGTAACTTATCTGGGTAAACAGGTTGGGCGTGGACAAGTGCGTCCTGTTACAGCTAAGCTGGAGGCTATCACTGCTTTTCCTGTGCCTACAACCAGGAGGGAGCTACGTAGGTTTCTAGGGATGGCTGGCTACTACCGCACATTCTGTAGGAACTTTTCTTCTGTAGTAGCCCCGCTAACAAATCTACTCAGTCCGTCTATGTCCTTTGTGTGGTCGCCTGAGTGTCAATATGCTTTTGACTCTGTCGAAACATTACTGTGCAGTGCCCCGGTTCTTGCAGCGCCAGACTTTGGGAAGCCATTCAAGCTTGAGGTGGATGCCAGTTCGGTTGGTGCCGGTGCGGTACTACTTCAGGATGATGATGAAGGTGTGGAACACCCAGTGTGCTCCACACCTTCAACCCGTGTCAGTCCAGGTATTCTACAGTCGAACAAGAAACCCTTGCTCTGTTATTCGCTTTGCAGTATTTTGAGGTTTATGTTGGCTCTAGCAATTTGCCAGTAATTGTTTATACAGACCACAATCCTATAGTGTTCCTGAGCCGTATGTACAATCACAACCGGCGCCTGATGCGCTGGGCGTTGATTGTACAGGGCTATAATCTAGAGATCCGTCACATAAGAGGTTCTGACAATGTGGTGGCAGATGCACTGTCTCGAATGTAGATAAGGATGTGCTGTTTGGATTAACTTGTCGCAAACCATGGGTTTTCTCTTTTTATGGTGGGCGTGTTACGTCCCTTGACAATCTCCCTGTGTTTGGATGTCCTTATGTGCCCGCTTGTTTTTGGTTTCCCTCTATTAACCTCTGTTGTTCCCAGGTGATCCTGGTTGTGTTTTCTTTCATTGTCTCTGTTCTAGTCTGTTCCCTTTCCAGGTGTGGTGAGTTGCGGTTTACCTGCTGTCCTCCTTCCCTGACAGACCGCTGGCTCCGCCCTACTCCTAACCCTTTACCTGCTGTCCTCCTACTCTGACAGACCGCTGGCTCCGCCCTACTCCTAACCTCTTTACCTGCTGTCCTCCTACCCTGACAGACCGCTGGCTCCGCCCTACTCCTAACCCTTTACCTGCTGTCCTCCTACTCTGACAGACCGCTGGCTCCACCCTACTCCTAACCCCTTTACCTGCTGTCCTCCTACCCTGACAGACCGCTGGCTCCGCCCTACTCCTAACCCCTTTACCTGCTGTCCTCCTACTCTGACAGACCGCTGGCTCCACCCTACTCCTAACCCCTTTACCTGCTGTCCTCCTTCTGATTGTGATGATGTAATGTGATTATGTGCGTTGGTAAATGATAAATGTTTTCAGTAAATAATAAGTATAATGGTTCTTTCAGTTGTGGCGTTCTTCTGTTTAGTTAGTGCCCATAACATCACACCAGTTCCCTCATCCAGAGTCCAACTGCCTCCTCTCCTGAGCCATTGGAGGGGCGTAACAGAGACAGGTACTTGTACTGTTATCATGATAACATAGAGGGGCGTAACACCTCTGAAACACTATATTAGACCCAGCCTTTGGAACTTTGGTTTTCCTAGATATGGCTACTGTATATAACATCATACTGATAATTATACTGTATATAACATCATACTGATAAATATACTGTATATAACATCATACTGATTATTATACTGTATATAACATCATACTGATAAATATACTGTATATAACATCGTACTGATTATTATACTGTATATAACATCGTACTGATTATTATACTGTATATAACATCATACTGATTATTATACTGTATATAACATCATACTGATAATTATACTGTATATAACATCATACTGATAAATATACTGTATATAACATCGTACTGATAATTATACTGTATATAACATCGTACTGATTATTATACTGTATATAACATCATACTGATTATTATACTGTATATAACATCATACTGATAATTATACTGTATATAACATCGTACTGATTATTATACTGTATATAACATCGTACTGATTATTATACTGTATATAACATCATACTGATTATTATACTGTATATAACATCATACTGATAATTATACTGTATATAACATCGTACTGATTATTATACTGTATATAACATCGTACTGATTATTATACTGTATATAACATCATACTGATAATTATACTGTATATAACATCATACTGATTATTATACTGTATATAACATCATACTGATAAATATACTGTATATAACATCATACTGATTATTATACTGTATATAACATCGTACTGATTATTATACTGTATATAACATCGTACTGATTATTATACTGTATATAACATCGTACTGATTATTATACTGTATATAACATCGTACTGATTATTATACTGTATATAACATCGTACTGATTATTATACTGTATATAACATCGTACTGATTATTATACTGTATATAACATCGTACAGATTATTATACTGTATATAACATCGTACAGATTATTATACTGTATATAACATCGTACTGATTATTATATTGTATATAACATCGTACTGATTATTATACTGTATATAACATCATACTGATTATTATACTGTATATAACATCTGATGTTGTCGTATACCAGCTGACCAGTTGTCCCCAGTGCACAATGTATATGATGTTGTCATGTAGCAGCTGACCAGCTGTCCCCAGTCCACAGTGTATATGATGTTGTCATATACCAGCTGACCAGCTGTCCCCAGTCCACAATGTATATGATGTTGTCATATACCAGCTGTCCCCAGTCCATAGTGTGTATGATGTTGTCAAATACCAGCTGACCAGCTGTCCCCAGTCCACAATGTATATGATGTTGTCACATACC